>JAODAL010020024.1:0-70494 GCA_025379985.1 Phyllomedusa bahiana
TTTTATAATCTATTAAACTTAAAAAAATTTTTTTTCCTTTTTAAAAAGGGGGGGGAAATTTTTTTTATAGAAAAAGTAATGACCAGAACTGGGAATGAATGAAAAATGAAGATCATCACCGTGGTATTTGGTATCAGTATAATGCAAAAATAGGTCAAGGTTCCAGGAGATGAGTAATATTATTTGGAACATACATCACGGTGGGATGCAGGATACATTCATGTACATCACATGGGGCAAAACCATATATGCTCAGGAGCAGCAGTTGGAGGGATAGGGGGTGTTCAGACAGCAGAATAGAATCAGCACAAAATCCGCACTGAAATTCGTGCCAAAATACGCTGTGTGAACATTCCCATAGGGGTATAGCCAAAGATATGGGGGAGGGAAGAATAAACAGCCTGGTAGGGGATGCAAGCGATGAACAAACTGGTAAGCAGAGATTTCCAGAGACAGAGCATGTACGGGGAAGGTCTTACCACTGGTGTCAGGGAGGAGAGGCTAGCAGCAGTGGAGACGGCCATAGCCCTGTCATGTACGGAGTTGTGTAGTTCCCTCTAAACCCGCAGCTTCCTCAAAGAGTGTCTGCGCACGCGCCCTTAGGGCCGCGCGTGCGCACAGAATAGAGACCGGAGATGTGGAAGTTAGCGGCATCTGCGCCTGCGCGAGTGTGTCCGCGCTTGCGCAGTAGGTAAACATCGTGGTAGGTATAGGATAGAATAAAGGCAGCGGAGGCAGGATACAGCTATAGAAATGTACTGGAAAGAGAGAGTGAGGAGAGGTAGAGCGAAGTATGTGTATAGATAGTATAGTATAGAAAGGGGAAACAATGGGATATGAGGTAAAAGACCAGGGGGTGATGGATGGAAGGAGGGAGATAGGGATGAGATGAAAGATATAGAAATAGCAATGTATGGAAAGAGGGATATAGGGATGAGATAATGATAGATATAGAAACAGTGATTATGGAAGAGGAGTAGGATGAGATGAGGAGAGTAAGAACAGAGCGATATGGGAAAGGAGATAGGGATGAGATAATGATAGATATAGAAACAGTGATGTATGGGAAGAGGGGGATAGGGATGAGATGAGGAGAGATATAGAAACAGAGCGATGTATGGGAAGAGGGAGATAGGGATGATATGAAAGATATAGAAACAGAGCGACAGAGGCGTAACTTTCAGCTCCTGGGCCCTGTGCAAATAGTGAAATGGGCTGCAGGGCCCGATAGCGATCGCTACTTTTGCACCCCCTATAGCTATGCCCCTGGAGAGCGATGTATGGAAAGAGGGAGATAGGGATGAGATGATGAAAAATAGAGAGCGATGTATGGAAAGAGGGAGATATGGATGAGATGATGAAAAAAAATAGAAACAGAGAGTGATGTATGGAAAGGGAGACGGATGAGATGAAGAAAACAACCTAAATAAAATTATGGGAAAATAATGAAAAAAATATGTGAGACCAAGAGGTAAATGTAAGAGCCGAGCTTCAAAGAAAGATGGAACAATTGACTAAATGAAAAGATGAGAAATATGGGAAAAAAATTATAGAAAGGGAAGAAAGGTGCCCCCCCATGATTGAAAAATGAAAGTTAAGAAAAAAATAAGTTAAAAAATAATATACAAAGAAAGAAAAAGGGGGAAGGAAGGGAAAAATAAAATTGGTAATGAAAAGTATGAAAATAAGAGGTACAAAATCTGAAAAAAATGAAGGCGGACTATAAGGCGCACTTAGGTTTTAGAGGAGGAAACGTCGGAAAAAATTTTTTAGAAACAAAATGTGTTGGCTGATGTGTAGTTTCTATTGATACCATTTTGAGATAGATGCAGCTTTTTGATCATTTTTTATTCCAATTTTTTGGGAGATATGAAATAACCAAAAACACAATTTTGCCATTTAGAATTTTTTTTCTTCTCCAGTGTACAGCATACGGGATAATTGATGTTATATTTTAATAGAATCAACTTTACCATCAGCAACACAATTTATGTGTATCCTTTTAATTTTTTAAATCTGTAAAATGGCAAGGGGGTTGATTTATAACACACACGTTATCTGATTATTGACATAAATTGTATGCACCTTCTTTTTTGGTCTGTGAGTCTTCCACCCCTCACATGTCTATACAGCAGCAGCAATTACCAAACTTAAATAAATTTTCACTTCTTTAATCATTAGACGATTTGAAAACAGACAATAAAGTCTTGTAAACATAGAAGAAAGGTGCAATACTTATCACGCAATAGTGTAGTCCATATTTTCAGCAAAGCTTAGCGTTGATAGCTGGAGAGGAAGAGCCGCGTGCAGGCGGCTCTTGCTCTCCAGCTATCCTCAACGCAGTAAGAGTACCTGTGCCATACAACATGGGCTGAAAGTCTGCCCCAAGTTATGCGTATATTAGTTTATAGTCAAAAAGCTTACATGCAAATGAAAAAAAATCATATCAAGACAGACTTGTAAATAGCTTGGAACCAGACTAGATGTGCCAAATTCAGAACAGTGGGGAGTAGATGAAGAAAAATAGACCGGATGCTCGTTCTCTAAGGGCTATGTTCAACGGCTTAACTGCGGGCCGAAATTTACACCCCCAGTTACGCCATGTGTGGCCGGGAGCGAGCGGGGGGCCAGCACTTCGCGGTCATAGAAAAATCACTGTTTAGCGGCGCGTATACGGCGCTAAAAAGTGACATGTCAATTACCCTCCCCCTCGGCGCATTCGCCGAGCGGGGAGAGGAAAACGTAATCCATAGTTCTCTGTAAGAACTGTGGATTAAGTAATGCCTGGGCCGTATTCCACCATAATTCGCAATAACGGCGCGTAATTATGGACTGAAATAGGGCCCATTTTAAGCCGTGTGAACATAGCCTAAGGAAAAAATCAGCTAAAAGGCAGTGCATTGAACAACTCCCAGCAAAAAAGGGCAGCAATGCCATTGAGCTGATTTATTCCTTAGGCCGTGTTCCACACGGCTTATTCCCGACGGATTTGTGCGCCGTTTTGCGCGACCAAATCCACCGTTAATACGGGGGGGGCCGGGGGCGGGGCCGGAGCGCGGCGGGGCGCCGCTCCCGGCCCCATAGACAATGCATTGTTTACGGCGCATACGCGCCGTAAACAATGTGCTTTGTCACTTTCTCCCCCCGCGGCGGATTTGCCGAGCGGGGAGGAGCGCGGAATCCACTGTTCTCTATGAAGCAGTGGATTACCGTAATTGCTGCCGCGGATTGGCGCCGTATTTGCAGCGCAAATCCGGCGCGCAGTACGGCGCCAATCCGCGGCGAACGGCGGCCTTAGAACGAGCGCCCGGTCTATTTTTCTTCACTACTCCCTACTATTCCTGATGTCCTACCGCATTAAAATATCGGAGCACGCGGCTGCTGTCCCGAGACTTTGTTTAAAGCCAACCAGGTTCTTATGAGTGTTGTCCCCTCTAAAGTAGTTGCACAACACCACCAGGTGAGCACCTTAATATTATTTCTATTTTATTGTGATATCAGACGTACTTTCACATAGAGCGCCATCTCCTTTTTTCTTTCTATTTTATAAATTCAGAACAGTGGCTCTGATGGCAGTAATATAGGGTTTTGAGGTATTTCACTATTTGAAGTTTTTTAATCCTGTTTGATATGAAATTATTTATCTATAATTTCTATCTTAGAGGACCTCCAGCAAAATATTTTTTCTATATAAAAATGCTAACAGACTTACACTATTCTAGCTTCATCCCCCGCTTGTCAGTCTTTACACTATGAACTCTTTCCTTATGGGAAGCTTGTAAGGTGATCCCAGTAAGACCTAGTCCCCGTAGATACTCTTATGGGGAGATGGGAGTTCAGTCTTTTCTTTTTGGTAAGATTGTAAACTGCATGATTACATCAGTAGTACCTGTTCAAAACTGTTCCTGGGTTCTGTCTTACCCATTCAGTTTCAACCATACTCCACTCTTCTTGTTCCTATCTTGGGAATAGGTAGGACCACTGTTATTGGACCATTTTGCAAATTTTCAAAGTTCCCATTGACTCCACCAGATATGCATTTAGATAACAGGATCCAAACAATAACATAAGTTTTTAAACTGTGTTTCTTAAAAATTTTCAACCATCTAGACCTTCCACTTCTGAAAGGGATTTTCTACATCCTCTTTTTAAACTAAAGTGGAACATCACAGCGCAGCCTGTGATGGCTTTCAGCAGTCACATGACCTGCCTGAAGTCACCGTTTTGACATTGACTTCTGAACCACTGTCACGTGATGTTCCATTCGACCAAAGTCATAAGGAAATGGAAGACCCAATGAGAGGACCAGGAGGAGCAGCTCTGCAGCGAGCGGCGTGTCCCGAGAAGATTACCTAAATTTTTTTTTTTCAACCTGAGTTAAATAATTTTATTTTAAAAAAAAGAATGTAGACAACCTATTTAAAGAAACCCATGTACTTGTGACTTGGATGGGCTTTTGTTGAGCAATGGGCCCAAATTTTGTTCTTTCACAGGGGCCCTATTCTCTTTGTGTCTGCCCCTTCTATAAGGTAAATAGAGAAAAATATTTCTAAAATATTTTATCTTATTAAATAATATCCCCCTTAAGTCTGTCTGGATCCCCTTTTTTTGGAATTAGGCAAACCTTTCTCTAAAAATCTTGCACCCCCCCCCTTTGTTCTCATTTCTGTGATGTCTTTGTCCAGTAGTTTTTGAGAGGCCTTTTTGAATGTATCATAGAAATGAGGTGTTATGTAAAATGGTGTAAAAGGAAAATGTGTTTATGTATACTACCCTCACCACAGATCGATTTTGTGCATTCTGTGCAAGCTGACTCATTCAAGCATAATTAACTCGTGGTAGCATTCACTGTTGACAAGCTGACTCAAGCATAATTAACTCTCGGTAATAAACCACTAAAACTCGTTTTTTGGAGATAGCAGGTTATCTCCAAGTGGGAAAAGCGACATAGAGCATGGAGCTTTATTTACTTAAAAGAATGGCAGACGAGGGTCTGGCCATCCAACCCTGTCATCCCTCCAAATCACATCACTATGTGTGAATTAAAGAACATGTAAATTAAAGGGTTGTCTCACTACATTGCTTCATCTTACCTCAGTCCCCGTTTTCTTGGTTTCGTTTTGAACTCAGGGGCGTTTTTATTGGCTTTTACTTGGCTGCATAGAAGCAAGGTCTGTGCTATAAAAACCCATGCGGCAGCCAAACCTGGGACAAACAAGTCTTAGCTAAGCGACCTAGGGTTGATGCAGTCCATACAAGAGGGGATATCTGGGAATTTATAGGACACTGTTAAGGGACACATATTGCAAAATGACTTTTTTTTTGAAAATTTTTTAACGTAAAAAAAACAATTCATTATGAGAAAACCCCCCTTTAATATTTTTAAACCTTTTCCGCTCATTACCTAAACACCCGCGGGGACAAAAAATTACCTAAATGAGCTGATGGGCTAAAACCCAAAACCGATGTTCAGATTATAAAATATTTTTTCAGAAAAAAAGCTTTCACGGGGGGGTCAACCATCAACCATGGTTGGGGTCAACCATCAGTGAGCGTGTCCAGCCCTTTAGCTCTGTCTGGTTTCCCAAGTAAACCGACCGTTACTTTTTCTCCCCTGCTGTTTGTTCTATTGATACAGGGGTGATTCATCAACAGGTCGCGCCACAAGAACTGCAGGCAGTGAACTTGTGGTTACTGATAAAAGACAGTAATAACTCTATGTTTATTTACTCAGCAGCTTCTCCTGCCCTGGTAAAGGGTAATTTAGCTAATTAGACTAAAAACAAATAAGAAAAGGTCGAATACACAAAAACTAAATTTGCTAATTACAACGTTGACCGGGGAAGTGACAACAAAACGCTTTATTTCATTTTATGCATCCATGAAATTATGAATGGGGCAACCCTTTAAAACTTTAATGGGTTTTGGGCCAAGCCCAAGTTCAACTTGTTCATGCCAAACACAGCCTCGGTCTACAAGTATTCAAGATTGTGCTTTGGACATTAAATTTAACCCGTATTGCAGGGTCTTTACACTTTGAACATGGGCTGATTCTGTGCTGACCGCTGGTTCTTGTGCCCTAGAGTCAGCGCAGATTGTTCTGCTTGAGTCGAGTGCAGCTGCGTGCACAACTCACCTTTCTTTTCTGTGTTCGTGTGGTCCCAAGTCAGAGGCTGGCCCCATCACATCCCGGAACCGGACACGAATTCCCCCATTTTTAAACCCAATTCCTCTTTTCCTTGGGTGATAGTCTTTGTACGTGCTAGTGTTCTTGTTGGATTGGTTACCACCTCTTGGCCCCCCTTTTTTTTACCTCCGTTTTTGCCTGCCGTCATGTACTTTTGCTGCTCTCTGGTTTTGACCCCTTTCCACCCGACCATTCTATTTTGTGTTTGTCTGCAGGTCTTTGTTTCGTGCGTCACCTCAGTTAGGAAAGGACTGTCGACCAGTTGTCACCGACTGCGTAGGGCATTTGTGAGTGACAGAGTTTCTTTACCTCTGATTATTGATTTCTCGTGGGAAGATGGTGCAGTGTATATTTTTAGGCCTCGTTCACACGGTTATTTTGCCGGGATTGGCGCCGTAACGCGCACCGTATTGCGCTGCAGTACGGCGCCAACCGTGGAGTCATTACGGTAATCCACTGCTCTTATAAAAGAACAGTGGATTCCGTCGCTCCTCCCCTCGGCGAATCCCTGCGGGGGGAAAAGTGACATGCAATTAATTTTCGGCGCGTACGCGCCGTAGATAATGCATTGTCTATGGGGCCGGGTAGCGGCGCCCCCCGCCGGCTCCCCCGCCCCGCCCCTTATTCATGACGGATTTGTGAGCGCACAAATCCGTCGGGGAAAAAAGCCGTTTTGAACACGGCCTTAGTGTGCCTGAACTGAGTTGGGGTATGATTTATACTCTATTTGCCCCCCTGAGTGGAAGGTGAGTGCAAATAAGATTGAGTAGAAATAATGTAACCCCTTTTCAGTGGCGTCACTTACGGTAGGTGACAAAAAAGGTTGTTTCCACAAAAGACATTTACCATTTATCCACTGCTGGGGTCCCATTATTTCAAATCCCCTGTGCTTCCATGTGAGGGAAAACTTTTTAAGCATGGAACAAACATGTGCACAGCTGCTCCATTCAGAGTCTATGGAACCTATGGAAATAAAAAATACAATTGCTCAAGCCCCCGTTTGGACGGGATCCCCAGCAATCAAACATTTAAACACTTATTGTCACATTACCCCATTATTATTTTTTATTAAGTATTTTAAACGCCTTTGATTCAGGGCCTGTACATTCAAACCCTGTCACCTATTTATGCCCCCTTCCTGGGAAGCACAGGCTAGTGCACCTGCTGTTTCCACGCTGGCCCCTTTTTGTAAGATCTGGATTTAAAAAACTGAAGCGGGATTTCTGAGAAAATCCTAAAAGATAAATTTTGGGTTACCCTGCCAAACATACAGCTTTGCAGTTTGTTCTGTACCACTTGATAAGGAAATTGTAAATTACTAAAATTTTGGGGGGAAAAGCGGGGACTTTCACTGTTCTTAAAGATTTTCTTCAGGATTTAATTTGATTTTACTTAGAAATAAGTTCCAAATCATAAAACCTTTATACACAGTGCGCTTTTCCCCTTTCTCTCTTCACACCCTGTCCCAGAAGAGTAACATAAAACAATAAAGTTTTTTTACTAAAAAAATTTTAAAATTTTTACAAATAAAACATCACAAACTACAGCAAAAAACAGATGATGATTTTAATACATGTTTTTAAAGAAACAACAACTTTATTTATAAATATCGTACATGGGTTTTCAGAAAAATTTTTTTAGAGTTTATACTCTCCTTTAAAAAGAACCGTCCCCATATTTATGCCACCCAGCTGAGGACAGCACAAGCTAGTGACAGACATGCTGTTTCCAGCACTGTGTCCCTTATTCTGTAAGATACTGTAGTGTTAGGCCGTGTTCACACGGCTTATTCCCGACGGATTTGTGAGCAGTATTGAGCTCACAAATCCGCCGTGAATAAGGGGCGGGACGGGGGCGGGGCCAGAGCGTCGGCGGGGGGCGCCGCTCCCGGCCCCATAGACAATGCATTGTTTACGGCGCGTACGCGCCGTAAATAATGTGCATGTCAGTTTCTCCCCGCCCGGCGGATTCGCCGAGCAGTGAGGAGCGACGGAATCCACTGTTCTCTATGAGAGCAGTGGATTACCGTAATGACAGGGACGGACTGGCGCCGTACTGAAGCGCAAATCCGGCGCGGAGTACGGCGCCAATCCGTGCCCAAATAAGCCGTGTGAACGAAGCCTTAGAGTATTTAATGCTCAAATCTGCAGTTTTCAGCCAGAAAAGAGTCATGAAAAGAGTCTGTTTTTTTCATACCCCGCCCATCTGAGGCTAACCCCGCCCACCTCATATCTGATTAACCTATTGCTTTGAAAAGGTAGAAACATAGCTGCCAAATGGGCGGGGCTAGCCTTTGGTAGGCGGGGATAGCACTCATGATTAAGATTTGAGTATTAAAGGTGACATGTCTAAAATTGTCGGCGATGCGGCAGTTTTTTGGTGCATTAAATCAGTGTAAAGTGCACCAGAAAGTCCGATCTTCTCAAAAAGCTGGCGTCAGGTATACCTTGCATAGTAAACTTAATGCGCCTAAAAGGCGCATTGTGCCTAAATGTGCGCACTGCGCAAATCGCGGCACATAGCATATCATTAATAGTGTGTGTAATCTATCGAGGCGCATACACAACGGAGGCGCTGATCATATCATTACTAGTATATGTAATGCGCCTCAGTAGGCGCAATGCATTATGGAGGCGCCTAGTTTTGGTGTACGACAGTTCATTTACATTGAGAATATGGCGTCAAAAGTGTTTGTGGAGCAAAATAGACCAGAAAACTGGCATTTGCGTATTGGGACATGTCGCCTTAAGTGCTCTAAAACTGCTGCATCTTATAGAATAAGGGACACAGCGCTGGAAACAGCAGGTCTGTCACTAGCGAGTGCTGTCCTCAGCAGGGGGGGGCATAACCTGTATGACAGGTTCTCTTTAAGTTTTTCTTATGTATTTTAGTAATACTTCCTCTCCAACAACTGTAGATACTTTTCACTTTATTGTTACAAAGCTCAAAAAAAAATTTTGTGCTGCATACTGTGTTTTCTAAAAACAGTGTGTTTAAAAGTGTTCTAGTGACGGAACAAAATATTTACTACTAGATGAGTCAATGTAATCAGCTCAGAGCCCCAGGGATTTTTCGACTGATAAAAAACCCTTTCTTTCTGCAAACACCATCTGCGTTGTGGTCAAAAACCGGTTGGGCCCTTTCTCAGCAGGGTTTTCCGATGCGTATGGCCTTTTTACATTTAATTAAGAGAACCCTCCTTAGGCCATCAAAGCCCAAAATTTGGTTTGAGGTGTTTACCAAATTTTTTTAAATAATTAGAATGGATCCTGAAAAGTCCATAAAAAAATGTTTGTCTTGGCTTTTCATACGTTTTTTTCTTATCAAACAGACCTGTTTCGGGGTTGATCAGCTTCCCGCTTTTTTATTGTCAAAAAACCCAAAGGGGAACAAGCCCAAATATTACTCATGCTCATAAAAAAATCTTTAAAAAAACCATAATACCCAAATAACAAAAACACCGATTTAACAGTCCTCCCAACGTCCCTTTTCCACCTCAAATTCCAGTGTATTTAGGACCGTAAGCGAATTCTTGCATTATAACTTGGTTTATTGTTCTATTAAACAGACATTTCACATAGGGCTATGCATAACTATTTGGTATATAGCCAAAAAATTTAAAATTTTTTTCATCTCTTTCACGGGGTATTTTTTAATTGTGAAAGGGGACTACACCCCCATCATTTTCTCTGCATATTAATTGCTGTGCGTGTTCTGGTATGTTAATGCATAGATTTCCCCCATCTCTGCCCTGAAAATCACCCTATGTTTTTTTTTTTGCTAGGACCTGACATTCTCCCCGTATATCTCTCTGCGGGCTTATTGAACTCCCCCATTGCGGGCAGCGGGCCCCTTTTTTATATAAAAGAACTCCACATAGGATAGTTAAATTAGTTAGCTTGGTCAGTCTGACCTTTGGGGGTTTCAGTAAGCCATTTTTTAGTAGTGAACCATACTGTAAGTGATAGATCTGATAAAAGGACTGAAAAAAAACCGAAATTAAACCCGGGAAGGGGCCGAAGGGGGCTAGGAGGAACGTATTTTCTTGTAAGTATCGGGCTTACAAAAAAAACCTATTCACCATCTCAGTATTGCTGTCAAACTTGCAACACACTCCGGCTTACCACCCAGTTATTGCCCCTGAGAATCTATCCACACAGCGTCTCCCCCTTTCCCCACCCATGTTTTCATCACCACCCTCCTTTCCCTTTTCAAAACCACAACCACCTCTCACAATTGCGCACAAACGCCGCTCTCCATACTGAAACCATGTGCTTATCTTTTTTTCTCCTCTTCTTGCTGCAGGTAAATTTCTCCCTAACCCCACCCCACCCTCCATTACTGTAACCCCCACCCCCTCCTCCCATAAAAACCCTGCTAACCAATTGCTATTCGTTGTACATCTTTCCAGCCCCTTTGAAATTGCTCTGTGGAACGCCCGATCTGTTGCAACAACTCACTCTGTTCATGACCTGTTTCTCCCCAACTCCCTAAACCTGCTGCCCTCACAAAAAACAGGCCCACCATCTGCCCACCGTTTCCCCTTTCCCGCCCCCCTATGGGGCCCTACACTTCACCCAAAAACCCCCAAAACCTGAAACGGGCCGGGTGGGGTTGGATACTTCTCTCTCCACACTGCATTACCAGGTCCTTCCCCTGCCCCCCTCACTCACTTTCCCCCCTTTGAGGTCCACACCCTCAACTCTTTCACCCTTTTTCCCCTCAACTCACGGTTCTGTACAGCCCCCCCGGGCTCACCCCGCCAGTTTCTGGATCATTTTTTTCCGGCTGCCTCACTTCCTCTCTACTGAAATACCCACTCTCATCATGGGTACTTTAACATCCCTATTTTAACCCATGTCCCCTCTCCCTCTCAGACCCTTTTCCTAACCTCTCTCTGGGCTCTCGCATTTTACTAACTCTCCCACCCAAAAGGGTTTGGAACCCTTGATCGGGTTTCGAAACCTTTCCCTAAATCTCAATTTTAAAAATTTCTCCTTACACTCTCTTGATCACAATCTTATTTCCTCACATTACAAATTCCCCCCATCCTGGACACACCTCCCGTCCCCATTCGAAATTCCACTCCATAACACCAGGAATTCACAGACGCCAAAGCCCTCACTGCCCCCAATCCCCCCCCCTCTCCTGCCCTGACCGGGCGCCAAAACAATATAATAAACTCTTTCCCCACCCGGGACAATTGGCCCCGCTCACACACCGCACCCCCGGGTCGGGGCCCCCCACAGCCATGCACACGCCTCAACTCGCCACTGCAGCGATGTTCCAGGGGGCGGAGCGTCTGTGGGGGAAGTCAAGCACCTGCAGACTTTCTCCCTAAAAATTTTATGCTCAGGACTTATCAAACTGCCCTTCACAGCGCCAAACAAAAATTTTTTACCCCCCTCATCCAATTTTCACAACACCCAAAAACCCCTTTTTTAAAACCCACCCACTCTCTTCTCGGGCCTAAACCGGGCCCCTGCTCTGACCTCCATGTGAAGACCTGCCACTCACTTCAAAGAGAAAATTGACAAATTCTGGCAAAACATCTCCTCTAAAACCCCCAAGCACAGCCATCTGGTCCCCCCCCGCACACCCCCAGCCTATCTCGTTTTACCCGAACAGAAAAGAAGGTCCGGGCTTCGCTTTTTGCACGCCCCACCACCGCCTAGGACCCCTTTCCCCTCCCCCCTTTGTCCAGTCTATTTCTCCACTATCATCTCCAAAAAACTGCAATCTGTAACCTCTCTCTCTCCTCGGGGATTTTCCCATTTTCCCTTTTTAAAACAGCTTTTTATAACCCCCTTCTGAAAAAGCCCACTCGGGACCATCCTGCGCTGAAACTACCGACCATCTAAAACCGCCTTCATCTCCAAAATCCTGGGAAAGCTTTGGGGTTAAACTCTCGCCTAATCCGCCTTCCTCACTAACTTCTTCTTGACCCCTCAATCAGGTTTTCCGCACCCCACACCCCGGAAAAAGGCTCAACAAAGTCCCAATGATCTCCAACGCAAAACCAGGGCAAAATACTCATTGTTGCTTTTTTGGATCTCTCTGCACGTTTAACACTTTGACACCAACTTCTCCCTCCCAACCCCCACACCAGGCCTCCAGACACTGCCCCTGGTTTTTCATCTTATCTTTCTAACCCCTCCTTCAGTCTTATTTGCAGGGTTTTACCTCCCTCCCTTCCCCTTGCTGTCGGGGGTTTCCCCAGGGATCCGTTTTGGTCCTCTCCTCTTCTCAAACTATACAGCCCCCATTGGGCAAACCATCACAATTTGGCTTCCAGACCATCTCTACGCTGAAAGACACCCCCAATTTTCACCTCCCCCAACATCACTCCCGCTCTTTACAAAACACCAGGACGTCTGTCTGCTGTCTCTGACATGTCCTCCCCCTTTCTTAACTAAAAACCCCATAAAACTGAACTTCTATCATCCCCCCCATCTCTAACAACCTTACCCTGCCCCTTTTTGTCTCAGTGTGCGGGACCCCCATAACTCCTAGGCAGCAGGCCCGCGTCTGGGGGGTTTGACTAATTTGATCTGTCCCTTCCCCCCCCTATAAACCAATCCCTTCCCCCCCTTTTACCGCACCCCAAAAAATCCCAGAATCCGCCATTTCTCACTGTGGAAACAACCAAACCTCATTTTTGCTCTATTTATTCTCGCCGACTACTGTAACTCCTTCTTTCGGCTCCCTCGTGCAAAATCTCCCCTCCCACGCCTAATGCCAGCCAGGGTTGTCTTTTTTTCCAGCCCCTATACTGTGCCCCTACCCCTTTTCATCACTGCCGGTTCCTACCATACAGGATACAACATAAACTCATCACTCCTCACTCATAAAGGTCTCCCACAACGCGCCCTCCCTACTCTCCTCCCTCATCCTGTCTACCCCCCCGACCCGCTCTCTCCCTCTGCTGATGAATCAAATTACATTCCTCAATCACCAACCTCCCAGCCCGTCTCAAGACTTCACACTGCGCAAACCCTTCTCTGGAATATGCTACCGCGGCGATTAGGCCCCACTCATAACTCTCATAGCTTTAAAAGGGCCCTGAAAAACCCTTCTCTCTCTGCCTACCAGAATCCTAAACAACCCCCCCCCCCCCCCCCCCCACACTCCCAAACGCACTCTCTCATTTTCGGTACTTTAAATGTATAAGATTACGTTTGGGGGCAGGGGTTTACCAATTCTACATAAAACAACCCCATATTTATGTCATATGGGTGGGCCAATTTTAAATCTCCACTTTTACCCTTCGTCTCTCCCGACACCATAAAAATTAAACTCTTGCGAGCAGGGCCCTCTCACCCTTTGTCTCATCTTAAGTAGCTTTTTATTTTGCAAAGTTTTTCTTTTTTTCGTATCTACACCCTCCAAATTGTAAATTTCTGCGGGGAATATGTTGGCGCTATATAAAGATTATTATTATTATTATTATTCTGCGGTATTACAAGATTATGTAGTCTTCCTCCAGAGGTAACAATACTTACGCACCGGGGCATCCAGCCTATCTTCCGCTGTTAACAATGCCTAAAGACTACACACAAATAGCAACATTTTTACTTATCTCCGCCTAGGTCCGCTTCGGTACCTTTGATCTCACAGAACTAACTACTCCTCCTATTGTTACCTCTGATGAAACTACAAATCTTTTAATACCGCAGAATGTGAATTGTTTCGTGCTATATACAATGAATGTATGATAGCCCTAGGGAAATGTCTGTTTAATGGAAAAAAAACTACGGGACTCCTAGAGAATAATAGGTAGGAGAGACCTAATGATACATATACCCGGCATTATAACCGTATAGAAACAGATCAAAGCACTGGAAAGAATGAATGCCTACGGGTGCAAATACACTAAAAAAATAACTTTTATTATATTATCATTAAAACAGGAAAAACCCTAATATGAACCTATCAACCTATAAGGTCAATAAATCACACACAAAAAATCATACGCAGGGCACCACCTCAAAAATGGCGACCCCAAAACCGGAACCCTTTCCCACACCTAACAGTATCCAAAAATATGCTAAAAAAACAGTATCACACACAGACAAAAATAATACTGCAATAAAAAAACAAGGAAAACCCCATTAGAAAAAAACATCCAACCGCGTTTTGCCACAAAAATAGGGTTCATCAGGGAATACGGATAAAAAAAAGATGCCCAAAAATAACAAAAACAATATCACAACAAAAATACTTACTCCCTTAAACAAGATGTAGAATGATCCTCCATCCCAGGACCCGTGATGTCAACACAAAGCACTGCATAGATAAGGATGTAAGAAGCATCTTATTTTTAGTCCCTATTCCCGATGAACCCACATATTTTTTTGGGCGAAAACCCTTGGGTGTTATATCTTCTAAAGGATTGCCTTGTTGTTTTATTTTCATATTCCTTTTTTCCCCTGTGTATACTGTTGTGTTTAGTGTATTTTTGGGGACTGTTGGGGATAGGGAAAGGGGGTTCCCGGGTGGGTCCCCCCCTTCGGGCGGTGCCCTGCTAAATTTTTTGTGTGTGATTATTTTTCCTTTATGGTGATAAGTTTATATTAGGGTTTTTTTCCCGTTTTAATGAAATATAATAAAATTTTTTTTTTAGTGTATTTGCACCCATAGGGATTCATCTTTCCAGTGGTTTGGTCTGTTTAAAAGAAAAAATAAACCAAATTATAATCAAAAAATTTCTTACGGGCCTAAATACACTGGATCATAAATAAAATCTAAAATGTTCCAAAAGAAAACAAAACTTGTTGTTTTTTTAAATATACACTACAAAAACCATACTTTGTCACTGTTATTGTAAATAATACATATAAATGTAATATATTTTTCTTTTCTATAAGAAGTTTAGATTTATGTTGTGTGAAAGCCAGTGGAGATTGCCATTTAATCCCACCACATACACTAAGGGCATGTCCCCACGGCACGGGTTTGCGGACATTTTTTCAGACGGTTTGCGGTTTTGCAGACCGTCTGAAAAACCGTCCGCAAACGAACACACCGGGCTTCTATGGAAAACCTGTGCAGCAGTCTCCACTGCACGCCGGTTTTTCAAGCCGCAGACCGCGCGAAAAACATTGTGCATGTTCATTCTTCCTTCTGGTTTTCGGACGGAATATAAACATGTGAATGGGAAGGGGTAGGGCTTTTCTCCGGAGAAAAGCTACCTCCCCCTTCCCCCGCGGCCATGGGGACGGCATTCAGACCGGACAAATACCAGTGGTATAAACCGACCGGTATTTGTCCTCTGCCGTGTAAACGGGCCCTAAAGGGATTTAAAGATGGAATAGGAAGAAGAAAGTGTCTGCGATGATGAAATTCTGAATCTCAGAAGTGTAGAAGTCTAGTCTCAGTCCTGCTGGGAGTTGTCATATTAATGCAGTGACCAGGTTGAAAAAACAGGAGGCATAAAACACATTTTTTGGTTCATTTTTTGCAATTGAGAGAAAACATTTTATGTGTTAAATTTTATTTGTAAGATGGTTGCCTGCTATAGACATCTCTTTTCCATGTGTCCTGTCAGTCATCTGAATTGCACCATCTGAGATAACCAAAAGCTATATCAAACTATGAGCTGACAGGGAATGAGCCACAAATGTGTATAGGTGATAAATGTCTGATTGCCGGGGTTCCACTACTGGGATCTCCACTGATTGCTTAAATGGGGGTGCTAATAGCCAAATGCTATTAATATTTCTGACAGTCCCATAGGCTTTGAATGGAGCAGCAGTCTTCATGTTCATCTAGTGCATACCTCCCAAGTGTCCCTATTTTGAAGGGACAGTCCCTATTTTTAACCCTTGTCCCCTCTGTCCCTCTCAGCTCTATAAATGTCCCTCTTTTTCATTTGGGGGAAAATAGTTTTTGAAATAAATAAATTGACTATTTGTTTTTAAAAAGTATCTGATTGTTTCCCTTGCTGTAAAAATACAAAATTAAAAATTTCATCTTTTGGATAAAATTTCCCCACTCTGAAAATGTGCCCCTAAAAAAATTAAAAATTTTGGGCCCTGTATATTTTTGGGGCCATGGTTAGAGGCGTGTCTTGGTGGGGATGCCCTGTTTTTTGGGTGGGGTTAGGGGGTTTGTTTGGTGTGAGGTCCGGGTGTTTGGGTGGGGTTGAGGCGGGGCCGGGGGGGTCCCTCTTTGCAATCTCAAAAAAGGTTGAGAGGGTAGGATCTAGGGGTTCTTTAAAAGAAGAGTTCCTTGCTGTGGATTTGAGCAGGAGATACGGGGGGACCTCAAGGAGTCTTGTTGGGGTTTCAAGCAATCAGAAAACTTATCACCTACCCCGGGAAATTAGATAAAAAATGTTTTCAGGGCCCAAAAACAAAACACTTTTCCAAGGGGGGGTGGATTTTTTTTTTAAAAAACATTTTTTTTTTTTTTGGAAAAGGAAAAAATTTTTTTTTTTTAAGGGGGGGGCGGATTTTTTTTTTTTTTTTTGGCCGGGAAAGGGGGGGGGGATGGGTTTTTTTTTCAAACGATTTTTACCGGGAGGGTTTGGTTTTTTTTTAAAAAAATTTTTTTTTTTAAAAGGCCCCGGGGGGGGGGGGTTATTTTTTTTGGGGGGTTTTTCACCCCCCGGGGGAACAAATTTAGGGCCCAAACCCTGACATGTTTGTAGTATGGCAGTAATGCCGTTTTCTGTTTGGGGCTTTTTTTTGGAGCAGTAAAGAAGGGGTTTGGGTGGGAAAAGCTCCCAAAATTTCCAGTCCGGGGTTACCACCCCCTATATAAGGCAGCGGGGCCCCGGGGAGAGGGGGGGGGTTTCCCTACTTGTCCAAACTGCTCAGTGGGGGGGTTTTTATGTGAGAGCCCAGGGGGGGGCCTTTGCTCCTGAGGGGACGGGGGACCTGTTTACGGTTTTTTTAACCCCCGGGAGCACGGGAAGTAGGGGTACGGGTGAAATATAACAGACTGTAAATTCCCGGTATTTTTGGTTTTGAAGCAACCCCTTGTCAGTTATTTTTCCTGTGTTGGTAAAACCGCACAAAAAAAAATTTGGGTTTTCTTTTCCCTTGGAAGAGACTGCTATCTTTTGGGCTAATCCCAAACCAAATTTCTTTTAAAATTTCTTCTTTTAAAAACCATTTTTTCTGATATTTATCAATAAAGTTGAATTGTTTTTTTAAAACGTGTTTAAAATCACCCCATCTGTTGTTTTTGGCTGTTTTTTGGTGATGTGTTTTTTTTGTAAAAATTCTTAAAAATATTTTAGTAACAAAAAAAAGGGCCTTTTTATATTATCTAGGGTTACTTATCTGAGGCAGGATGAGAGAAGAGTTAAACCTCTGTGATAAAAAGGGTTTATATGTTTTGGGAACAGTATTTCTAATATTTTTTTAAGTAAGAAAAAGGGGAAAAGGGAAAACCCTGATAGAACTCTTTAAGGGGCGGGTTGAAAGTCCTCCCTTACCCCACCCCATATGGAAAATTTGGGACAGCGTTTCCCAAATAGAGAGTGTTTACAGAACAAACTGTCAATCACTGAATGTTAGCAGGGTAATCAATTTACTTTATTTTTTTGGTTTTACTTGCTTTTTACTCAGAAATCTTTTTTCAGATTAAAAAACCCTACTACCCCGGGGCTCAGCTTTTTTTTCCTTTTTATTTACCCTTTGTCTTTTTATATCCTTAAGGTTATTTTTGGCCCCACGAAAAAACCCAAATTCCTTACAGGTGATGTAAAAGCAATGAAGTGTCCAGTTTTGAAAATAAACCTGTTTGTTTGCTTTTTTAGCAATGGACTTAGTGAGCCGCAGGGGTAACCCCGGGATACCCCCCCGGAAAGTTCAAATCCCAAATAAAGATGAAAACCAGGCCCCTTTGTATTCCCCAGGTATGGGGGCTTACACAATGGGGACTGAAGGGGGTTTTGTACCAAATTAAAAAAATATATATTTTTTAATGCCAACTTTTTTAAAAAAACGACACATTTTGTTGTGGTAAAGTTGTATTGCACTTTAAAATGAAACCCAAACTAAAAGGGGCACGCACTGGGCTAAAAAGAACCGCCCTAGGTGGCGGGCCCTTTTTTCTTCATTTATACAGGTGATTATGGTTTAAGAAGCATGTTTAGGGATTTCTGCAAACCTTGCGAAGCTTCAGATTTTAGGCCTGCAATTTCAAGTGCCCATTTTAAAAAAGAAAAAGATTTATCTAAAAGCACTAGGAGGAGGCTTTGAAACAGCTTTGCACTTTCCCCCGAGAGATCTTGTTGTCAAAGGGGGTGGCGCGGGCGCCCCGGCTGTCCCCCGGAAAATCCCCCTTTTGGGCCCCCGGGCCCCGGGCCCGGGTCAAATTACCCGGCCAGCCCTTTGTACGTGTTCCTGCCTGTTCCCGGGCGCCGCGCCCCCTTTCCCCCTGGGACGGTGGTTGGAAATTTAAAAAGGGGCATTCGGGAGTTTTTTTGGTTCAATTTTCCCGGCCCCTGGTCCTATATAAGGGGAAAACGCCCCCGCAAACTCTGCCGATTGTTGGTGTGCGTTTTCCTAGTTTTGGGGGTTGGAAATCCCGTCTGATTTCCCCTGTTTTTCCGTCCGTTCCAATAAGTTTCCCCGACCTTGCCCGTTTGGCCCCCTGCCCCATCTTTGCCCGGGCTCGACCCCGAAAACCCCTTTCGGGCTGCCCTGACCTTTCTGCCGTCCCCGTTTCGTCTCCGGGGTTCGATTTGTACCACGCAGTACCCCGGCCGCCACACAAGGGAAGTCACGTCAGGGGTTGGGACTTGGTAACCCCAAAGCCGCAGCAAAAAAAATTTCCCTTTTTTTTCCGGGGTTTTTTCGGGGGGTTGGTGGGAAAACCCGGGGGGTATTAGACTTTGTCCCTGGCGGGCTTAAAAATAACATTTCTTGCGGGGGGTCCAGGGAAAAAACCCGAACCCTTACATGGTGTCGGATGTTTTAAGTTATTTTTTTTGAAGGAAAAAAGCGCGAGTGGAGAATAAACTCAATAATATTTCCTACAATGGGTTTTTCGCTATATTTTTGTATTTTCAAGTTCTGATAGAATCAAACAAAAAAAAAACCTTGTATTGGGCTTTTGGAAATCAGAGGCATAAGGAGGGGTCCAAGCCCAAAATACCCCTTTGCCCAATTTCCACCTCTACCCTTTTTTCTTATGAAGTACGTTTTTGGCCCCGATGTTCTCTGCCCCCCAAACCTTCTTGTGTCTAAGGGGGATGTCCCCCTGGCCCGGGTTTTTTTCGGCGGTTTTTTTAGACGGTTTGTGGTTTTTTCAGACTGTCTGAAAAAACCCTCCCCCAAACTTTGCGCAACGGGTTCTATTGGGAAAAAACCCCTGAGCAGTCCCCACTGCACAGATTTTTCGCCCGGTGCTTTCTCCGCCTGCGGGCCACCTGAAAAACATTGAACGGGGAAGCCCCTCCCCGCTGCCCCCGCGGCCGTGGGGACGGCACTAAAACAGGACAAATACCGATCGGATAAACCGACCAGTATTTGTCCTCTGCCGTGGGGACATACCCTAACATGTACCAAACACCAGTCCTGCCACCCCCCTATTTAACCCTTAGGTTTTAAATGTGTCATTTGGGGGCCTTCAACATCTCCCCCTTACGTTTTAAATTTCCACGTATTAAACCCCCCTTTGTTTTCCACAGGGATTTCCACTGAAACCCCTCACATTGGGGAGGGGCCCGGTTTAAACTCCCCACATAAAGTGTTTTATCATGTGTAGGGGTCACTTTCCCAAAACAATGGGAAAAGATTTATTTAATACGTTTAATTTCCCGACGGTAAAGTTAGGGTTTTACAGTCTTACAATGCGGCACATTTCTCAGTGTTGATAAATCTGGTGCAGGTTAGAACTGTCTATCCCAACTTAACACCATTTTTATGTTGGTTTTCTTTATGCCACTAACTGCGACAACATTTTGGCACATTTGTAAGGCACACGGTGTCACATGCTAAGCCTAAGCCTTTTCCAAAAAGAAGAATTCTGTTGCAACTGTCTTTGATGAATGTGCCTGACTGTCTACAGTCAAAAAAACGTCCTCTAACTACCATTGCTTAGGAATACCAATACTTCGGAGGGGAAAAAGTTTTTCTAAGTACATTTCCTTTTAATTCTAAAAAATCAATATAAACCAAGGTATATGCCTATTATTTTTTACTTTTTTATCTTTAAATTTTTGACATTTAGAAGAATACATATTTTTCAAAAGGCGTTTGAAAATTTTGCCCGGTGAAGGGCACGCCCCCATGGTTTGTTTTTTCAATCCCCCCTTCAGTTTCAAGTGGGGTCGTTTTATTGAGGGCGGGGATTCATGGGGTATTTTAAAATATTTTTTCTTTATGTGGGTAAATGTGAAAATATATGGAATTTTGCCAATTAGACTATATACTTGACTGTATGCATTATGCTGGGATGTATGATTATGAACTGGTCAATGGGTGGGTACCTTGGTTTCTTTTATATATATATTTTATATTTTATATATTATAAAATAAAATATATATATATATTCATTTATATATAAATATTTTTATAAAAATTATATAAACATATTTTATATATACATATATATATATAAATAAATTTTTATAAATACTACATATAAAATACAAATATTATAAAAAAAATTAAAATATTATACATACATAATACATATTTTTTATACATAATATATATATTAATTTATATACATACATTATAAAACATACATATTTTATATATCATCCATATATATATCCCTATATATTTAAAAAAAATAACCCTATATATACATTCATAAAAATTTAAAATTAAAATATATATATAAAATATATTTATATTGTATATATATATTTAAAAACAAAATATATAATATATATATATTACACTATATATATATACATATATATTTTATTTCATATTATATATAACTTAAAATATTTTATACATAAAATATTTTACATATATTATATTATATATATATACTTTATCTATATTTAAAATAACATATATTTATATAAAATATTATATAAACATATATAAAATACATTATTTATCATTTATAATTTTCCTATTATATACATATATATATATACATATATAAAATTTCATATTACATACAAAATATTTATACCAATAAAATATATATATATACATATTTAAAATTAATTTTTACATAATATAATTTTTATATTATTACTTTTTTACAATAATATATATATATATATATAAATTTTTATATATTAAAAATATTAAAATTTACATATATATATATATACATACAAAATATATAATAAATTATACATATTTCATACTTTTATTTATATTATATATAAAATATTACATTATTTATTTATTTTTCCCTATATATGTACATTATACATATAAAATATATATACATATTTTATAAAAATATTACATATATTTTATATATATATTTACATATAAACATATATAAATATACAATATATATTTTATATCATATATATTTATACTATTTTATATATATAAATATATTTATATATACATTATAAATATCTATATATTTATAATTATTATATATATAAACAATTTTTAAAATATTTTTATATACATATATATATATACATATATATATATAAAATATTACATATAATATTTTTATATATAATATATTTTATATACCTTTTATATATATCAATATACATATATAAATATACATAAAATACCCTATAACCCTATATTTATATATAATTATATATATATATATACTTTTATATAATATAATATATATTTTATAAAAATAAATATTATATATAATTATATATATTTAAAAAATATATATATAAATATATATATTTAAATTTTAACATATTTATATGTATACGTATAAAAAATATTTTATAGTTTTCCCGCCACTAGGTGGAGTGCAGAAGGGAAAACCCCCGGCGATGGGGGGACTGAAGGGCCCCTTTTTCAGTGGGGGAAAGGGAACTATTTTGTGTCAGTAAACCATAGATTTTCTGACAAAGGTTGTAGCATGGGTCTTTGTGGCCAAATATGGGGTTGTCTTTCCTGGAAACCCGGTTTACAGTGTTCGGTGGGAGGGGCCTTTTTTTTCCCCCTTCCAGGCAGGTTTTTGGCGGTCCCTTTTAGGGCCCATTAAAAAACCGGTTTCTGGGAGGTGTTTGGGGTGGGGGGTTTTTCTCCCTTTTTTTTTTTTAACAACCCCTTTAACCCCCCCCCCCCAAAAAGGGGGGGGGGGGGGGGGGGGGGGGGGGGTGGGGAGGGGGAGGAAGGCTCTTTCCCCCCGGTTGAGGGAAGCCAGAAGTTGTCAGTAGGGGTACTTTACCAAAGTGGAAATTTGTGGAACTGGGGCGCCAGGTCCAGACCCGGGGAGAAAAGGGGTTCCCTTTATAGCTAGTGGGGGGCGGCTGAGGGGTTTTTTTTGTTTTGGTTGGTTTTGTAAAACCCGTGCCTGGAGAGGAAATAAAGCTGGATGAGGCCAGAACTAGAAGCCTGGTGTCCATGTGACATATGTTGGAATGCCAGCCTGCTTACCAAAAGCAACGATCCCAAAGCTAAGCGACCCCGGGACGGTCAAGGATAGCATCCAGATGTGAGTGAAGCGTCACTATATAGATATATGTTATTTCCGTATATGATGTTTTTGGTTTCATAGTTGCCATTGCTTAGGACACAAAATCCTTCAAGCTTCCAGCATTTTTATACGAAGGATTCTGTATACTACTGAACATTCTGTACACAGTTGCAGTAGTGTAGAGAGTACATGCAACCAGCATTGTCTCGGTTGCGAAAAGGGTTTTTTGGGTTGTAAGCACTGGCAGCTAATAATAGTTTGAAGCAAACCTCCCTCATGTCCCAGTATTGATGAATATAAGGGCAGTTATGAGAAAACTCTTTTCACTCACTTAAATGGTATGTGGTGGTCAATGGCTACTCAATTTCACCTGCTGCTTATGGCTGTGTTTTGGTTATCTGGGCAGCAAAATTACTGCATTCAGTCAGTGCCTAGGGCAGCATGGACTGTATATAGTAGCGAACTGCGTGTCTTGGTCCCAACAATGTGGTTCATTCTTGGGGCCCACAAGTGGAGTTGATTCTGTGCATGACTGCACATACTGACTCTTGTTCTGTGTCTCTTGTACTATGCTTCTCTTTCTCTGTCTGTCTCCCTAAAAAGCATCCCCAAGCCTATTAATGATAGGGGCAGGGCCTCTCCGCCCCCCCATGGTCCTGCCTATATGTGACCAAAGTTTACTTACATTCCCTTCCCTTGCAGTGATAAACTATTGTCAATTATTGTTTATAAGGACACACACCATTTAGAAACTGAAAGAAAAAATAGAAAACTGCCAAGAAACATCAAAGAAAATACAGAAGTTTTCTGACAGACGAGTACACAAAGAATATGGTGATTAAATAACTTTTCCAAGAGACATTTCACCTGGGTTTTGATGGGGATGAAAGCAGCAAAAAAAGTAAAAAACTGCGGTCAATCTTCAAAGCATCAAAGACAAGTTCTTTAACAAGAGTGGCAAGATCAAAAGGACAATTTCAGACAAGTAATGAAAATTCCAACAGGCTCATCTGTAATCTCACTCTATAGATGTAGAATAAACCTATAAATGTTGAAAATTTACTGAATAATTATTATGCAACTATTTAGAAATTTCTGGAACCCAAAAAGTGTCAAGGTTTTTTACTGCATCACATTTGTTAGGACTATGATAAAGTCAACTTTGCCTGTAGATTCTAAGTGTGACAAGTATGATCTAGGTGCATAGAGGCCAGTTCTAAATAGCTTTAAAGTAGTTTGGAGTGCGCCAGAATGTATGAACCTGTTCTACTGCGGGTCATACATCCAGGCGCATTGTAGTTCCACTACGACAAATCAGGCTCAGGTAGACCACTTTTAACTTAGCTGCCAGTTTTAAGTCTTAAACACCTAGGGCGACATTTATGAACAGGGCTGTGCCAGAATTCTGGCGTATTTTCAGCCCAACAGCCACGTTCGTAATAGGTGTAAGTATCCCCCAAGCCAATATCAGGCACATTACAGAGCTCCCGCGGCATTTTGTAATGCTTTTAAAGTGGTTTACCTGAGCCAGAAATGTTGTGTTAGCACTAGAATAAGCTTGACTTATGACCCACAGTAGAGCGAGTTCATAAATCAGGTGCATTCTATACTAATATTATGCGCATAAAAATTGGCATTTAAACATCAAAAATCATACATGTTGTCACTAGTTTTGGCGTCCTCCAGTCATAAATGTGTAGAATCACATGGTTGTGGTGTGACATGCCCCCCCGAATGCCCCCACATATTGGGCGCATTACAAAGTGGCACAGACGCCGCAAAATGCATCTAATTTTGCACCTGCTCATACATCTAGAGAACAGGGCTGCAACAGCTTTTGGGCGGAAAGCACACTAGAATATTGGCGCAGCCCCGTACATACATGTCGCCCTAAGTCTCTGTCCCTCTGTACCAGTTGTTAGTCATTTAGGGTGATATGTATGAAACTTGGCATCGACACACCAATTCTAAATCGATATAGAGGAGTGTAGAAAGCGACGGTATGTAGGAACCTGTTGTATGTGAGCTCATAAATCTGGCGTGTGGTATGCCTTGCATTGCATATCTTTGACACATGACATCTTTGGTGCATAAGTTTGCCGCATTCAATAGTACTGTGTTTGGTGCATAATGTGCCAAGTTTTGGCGTATGTTTATGCAGTATCTCACAGAAGTGAGTACACCCCTTACATTTTTGTAAATATTGTATCATATCTTTTAATGGGAAAACACTGAAGATGTGATGCTTTGGCAAAATGTAAAGTAGTCAGTGTATAGCTTGTATAACAGTGTAAATTTGGTGTGCCCTCATAATAACTCAACACATAGCCATCAATATCTAAAAGTGCGTACACCCCTAAGTGAAAATGGACAAATCATGCCCAATTTGCCATTTTCCCTCCACAGTGTCATGTGACTCATTAGTGTTACAAGTTCTCAGGTGTGAATGGGAAGCAGGTGTGTTAAATTTCCTGTTATTGCACTCATACTCTCAAATACTGGTCATTGGAGGTTTAATGTGGCACTTCATGGCAAAGAACTGTCTGAGGATCTGAAAAAAGAATTTTTTCTCAACATAATGATGGCCTAGGCTATAAGAAGATTTCCAAAAACCTGAAACTGAGCAGCAGCACATTGGCCAAGACCATACAAGAAAAGGTTTTAACAAGACAGGTTTGTGTCAGGGGTAGCAACCTGGTAGGACTCCCGTCGCAGCAAGCCCAAACCGCTTTGCGGTTGGCTCTAGTGAGTGCCGGGTTCTACTTCGATTCCACTCCCTGGCATGGCTTCTACCACTGCTGTCCTCTTCTCCATTGCCGTTACAGTTTAATCCAGCCAAGACTTCGCAACAAGTGCAGCGATTCAGCCTGCTGAATGCCATGAGGCGCTGACCCAATTTAACCCTGCCTCTTCCTCTCTCCCTTTGTCAGATCAATAGTCCTTTGTGCCTTGCGAGAAAGTGTTCCCAAGTTGTTTCTCAGTTATACCATGTACTGTACCATTTGCCTTCGTCTCTTGACCATGAACCTTTGCTGCCTGTTCTGACCTACCTGCCTTTTCCTGACTATGAGTTTGCTCTACGATTCTGTACTACGCGGCACCTCGGCCACCATCACAAGCAAGTCACGTCAGGGGTAGCGACCTGATAGGACTCCTGCCGCAGCAAGCCCAACCCACTTTGCAACGGGCTCTGGTGAATACCGGGACCTACTTAGATTCTGCTTCGTAGCATGGTTTAAACCACTGCTTGCGGTGGTCTAGAGAATCCTCTTTTCTTGCTACACACTCCACTAAATTGGTCTGCAAGACTGTCGTCAAAGAAGGAGGCATCTTCTAGAGATGATGCACAGAAAAACCCACAAACAGTTTTCTGAAGCTAATCAGACTAAGGAGATGAATTACTGGAACCATGTCCTGTGGTCTGATGAGACCAAGAAAAACATATTTGGTTCAGATGGTGTCAAGCGTGTCTGGTGGCAACCAGGTGAGGAGTACAAAGACAACTGTGTTTTGTCTACAGTCAAACATAATGGTGGGAGTGTCATGGTTTTGGGCTGAATGAGTGCTGTCAGCTGTGGGTGTCATGGTTTGGGGCTGCATGAATGTGGGGAGCTACAGTTCATTGAGGGAATCATGAATGTCAACATGTACTGCAACATACTGAAGCAGAGCAGATTACCCTCCGTTCAGAAACTGGACTGCAGGGCAGTATTCCAACATACCAACCCCAAACTCACCTCCAAGAGGACCACTGCCTTGCTAAAGAGACTGGCCAAGCATGTCTCCAGACCTACACCGTATCGAGCATCTGTGGGGCATCCTGGAGGAACACAAGGTCTCTAAGGGTATGTGCACATGGCATGTTGAATACATTTTCACAATACGTTAAACGAATTATGTAAAACATCCACATACGTACTACATAGTGTAGTACGTATTTGGATACGTTTTCTGGACTGCAAAAATGTACCCAATTGTTTCTATTGGCTTTTACATGCATAAAACGGATCAACAAGAGAAATGTCACTTCTTTGAACAGATCTGTAAAACACAATACAATAACGTATGTAAAATACGTATCATCTGAACAACAATACATATTTTACATTGAAATCAATGAAAACTGAATGGAACACTGTTAAATTCGTATTTGGTTATGTATTTTAGTATGTAATACATATCAAAATACATATTTCACAAACACTGTGTGAACATACCTTAACTCTCTTGGGCATGGAGTCCACTAGAGCTTCACAGCAGGGGTGTAACAACCGGGGAAGGCAGACATAGCCCGAGTGTTTGAAAGCAGCGCTGCCCGTTGGTAGCAGAACAGAGCGCCGCTGGTGCTCCGCTATGATCCTCTCTCTGATAGGCCTAAGGCCTTAGGCCTAGCAGGCTCCGACCCACATTGCTGACGTTGGCGGCACGATGACATAACATCATCGCGCCGCCTGCGCTGAGTACAGAGGCTGGAGCGCATCTCATCGAGGGAGCGTGGAGAGATGTAAGTAAGCTATTTCTTATATTAACTGCCCTGTCTTCCTATGTAGCCCTTCTAAAGCCTGCCTGACTGCATATATAACCAGGGCCGTTCCTAGGCTAAATTGCACTCAGGGTGAGGTGAAGAAATCCCCCCCTTCCCGTATCATAATGCGCCACGATGCAACACATTGCATCACCATCAACCAAAGCCAAAATACACAGAAAGCTTTACCACAATGTGCTACGTATAAAACTACTAAATAATAGTCATACAGTTACTAAATAACACTGCTACACAAAACCAGAATCCCAGGCTAATAGTGCCAATGTCCTACTGAGAACACATATCACCAGCACATAGTGACCGCATACCACCACCATATAGAGACTGAATAATACAAACTGGCTATTACTGAATACAAATCATTATACTACAACCAATTTCACCTGCATACAGTGACAGATACCAGTTCTTCACATTACATCCAAGGACTTACAGGAGACGTCTCTGAAGAGTTGTTCTCTTTCTCTTCTTCTTCTCCATCTGTCCCAGACCGCCATGACAACTTCTCCCGGCCACAACTCTTCACTGTAAAATTTACAAAACAAACATCTTAGACCCCTCACTTTATCATCACTTCTCTACCAATTCCTACCTCTGTACAAACTCCCCATCTATAGCACCTCATATGGTAGCCATGTAGTGGCCCCTGTAGCCAGACAATAGCCCCTGTAGCCAGACAATAGCCTCCTATAGTCATACAGTATTCCTCTATAGCCAGGTAGTGCCCCCTATAGCCAAGTAGTGCCCTCTTTAGCCAGGTAGTGTCCCCTATAGCCAGATATTGCCCCTTATAGCCAGGTAATACCTTTATAGTCAAGTAGTGCCCCCTATAGCCAGGTAGTGCCCCTTATAGCCAGTTAGTGCGCCCTCTGCGATGCTGATACATACAGGGGAGGAGGCAGGACGGTAACGATCCGTCCTGCCTCCTTCCTGTACCAGCAGCTACACACAGGGTCGTTCCTTGGGGGGGGCTGGGCGGTCGACCGCCCGGGGCGCCGAGGCTCCGCTCACCCGAAGGAGGCACTGCGGCCACCCGCCCTGCCCGTCCGGAGGAGCGCCCCTGAATGTGCAGAGCCAGCAGCTGCCACTACAGGGGAGGAGGCTGGACGGATCGTTCCCGTCCTGACTCCTCACCTGTATCAGCGTCGCAGGGGGCGCAGGGCTTTCACCACGCCCCCTGTGACGCTGCGTCCCCTCGGCGGCAGAGGCAGCTCTGCCGCAGAGGAGATCCCTGGTAGCTGCGTGACAGTATAAGCAGCGTGATGACATCACGCCGCTTACACTGCTCTGCAGCTCCCGGAGCTGGACGCACGGACCACGGTCTGGTAAGTAATTTTTTCTTATTTTATAATTACTTACAAGGGGCATCACTGGCTACAGGGGGGGGGTATCACTGGCTACAAGGGGGGGCATCATTGGCTACAAGGGGGGGCATCACTGGCTACAGGGGGGCATCACTGGCTACAAGGGGGGCATCACTGGCTACAGGGCGGGAATCACTGGCTACAGGGGGGCATCACTGGCTACAAGGGGGGCATCACTGGCTACAAGTGGGGCATCACTGGCTACAGGAGGGGCATCACTGGCTACAGGGGGGCATCACTGGCTACAGGGGGGGCAGCACTGGCTACAAGGGGGCATCACTGGCTACAGGGGGCATCTACTGGCTACAGGGGGGGCATCACTGGCTACAAGGGGGCATCACTGGCTACAGGGGGGCATCTACTGGCTACGAGGGGGCATCTACTGGCTACAAGGGGGCATCACTGGCTACAAGGGGGGGCATCACTGGTTACAGGTTGCATCACTGGCTACAGGGGCTACTACCTGGCTATAGGGGGCATATTACATGGCTACCATATGAGGTGCTATAGATGGGGAGTTTGTATAGAGATAGGAATTGGTAGAGAAGTGCTGATAAATTGAGGAGTCTTAAGATGTTTGTTTTGTAAATTTTACAGTGAAGAGTTGGGAGTAGTCGTCATGGCGTCTGGGACAGATGGAGAAGAAGAAGAAGAGAAAGAGAACAACTCTTCAGAGACGTCTTCTGTGAGTCACTAGATATGACTTTACTGTAATTATTTATATGCCTGCAGAGCCTGTGTACACTGGTATCCATCATTGTGTGGTCACTGTATGGCGGTAATATTAGTTGTAGTATAATGGTTTATACTCAGTAATGGTCAGTTTGTATTATTTAGTCACTATGTGCTGGTGATATGTGGTCATGGTGTGGTGGTATTATTCGGTCACTGTGTGCTGGTGATATGTGGTCTTAGTGGTCTTGGGATTCTGGTTGGTGTAGCAGTGTTATTTGGTAACTGTAGGACTATTATTTAGTAGTTTTATACATAGCAGATTGTGGTAAAGCTTTTTGTATTTTTTGGCTTTGGTTTATGGTGATGCACTGGGGCGTCATATGTTCCGGGGAGGGGGGGGCGAAATTTCTTCACCTCGCCCTGAGTGAAATTTAGCCTAGGAACTGCCCTGGCTACACAGTGAGTGTGCAGCTGCAAAGTGACTCTGCGCAGTCGTGTTACAACGGCTGTGCAGAGTCCGAGGCTGATCCCCGGGCGGGCGAGGCATGCGGCGCCCCCCTCGGGTAAGCGGACACTCGGCGCCCCGGGCGTTTACCTGCCCCGCTCGCCCCTAGGAACGGCCCTGTATATAATCCTTATAGCCTCCTAAAGCCTGCCTGACTACATATATAGCCCTTATAGCCCCCTAAAGCTTGCCTGCCTGCCTACATATATAGCCCCCAAAGCCTGCCTATATAGCCCCCTAAAGCCTACCTATATAGTCCTCCAAAGCCTGCCTATATAGCCCCCTGAAGCCTGTCTATATAGCTCCCAAAGCCTGCCTATATAGCCCCCAAAGCCTGTCTACATAGCCCTATAGACCCCCTAAAGCCTGCCTATATAGCTATATAGTCCCCCTAAATCCTGCCTGCCTACCTATATAATCCTATAGTCCTCCTAAATCCTGCTTGCCTACCTATGTAGCCCCTATAGCCCCCTAAAGCCTGCCTGCCTATATAGCCCTATAGCCCCCCAAAAGCCTGCTTGCCTATATAGTCCCTATAGCCCTCCTAAAGCTTGCCTACCTATATAGCCCCCCTGAAGCCTGCCTGTCTAATATGGGGCTCCTATAGCTACCTAAAACACTGTCTCCCTGTATGGGCCCATGTAGCTACCCAAACCCTGCCTACCTACCTATATGGGCCCTATAGCCCACCTAACCCATGTCTTCCTGTATGGCTCCCTATAGCTACCTAAACCCTGTCTGTTTACCCTTTTAGCCCCTTATAGCTACCTAAACCCTACCTGCCTACCTATATGTCCAAATTGTGTCTAAATCTGCAGGGACGATTGGCGGCTGGGAGAAGTCATCATGGTGGTCTGGACCAGATGGAGAAGAAAAGGGAAAGTCAACGACCAGTAGAGAAACGTCACCTTTGAGTCCCAAGATGTAACTGCACTGTAATCCATAGTCTGCAGAGCCTGTGTACACTGGTAACTACCACGATATGGTCACTGTATGGAGGAAACATACAGCCTGTAGGGCACTTGTGTACACTGGTATCTACCACTATGTGGCAGTAATATTGGTCTTTGTATACTGATCTTTATTCAGTAGTAGTATAGGGGTACTAAATAATAATTCAGTCACTATTTAGTGACTGAATAATACCCCTGGTAATTTGTGATCGTGTTCTGACAGTATAATCAGGTTCTTATACTGTATACTAGCTCCATTGGTAATGTCTTGGTATAGTGTACTTGTTTGGTAGCAGTAAAATGGTGATATCTATGGTGAGATAATCACTCTAGTAACTGCATAACTTAAAGGAGATGTATCGCTTCTTTAGTTCGGCTGATTCATACTGCTCTCAGCTTCTCAACTCTAGAAATGCAGGGGCATTTCTTCCCCTCCCAGCTGGGTGACATCATCCCCCCCTTCACTGTTCATGCTGGCTCCCGAGACTCCCCTCTGAGCCCACATGTCACTGTGTCTCTCCCTATCAGTCTTATTTTGTAAGAGCTGTATACATACCACAGGCTGCATTCAATCTAGACTGAGCACTGACCTCTACTCCTCTCACAGCTGGAGATTTGTTACAGTTGAATCCAGCTTTCTATGAACGTCACAGATCTCCCATCTATGCAGGAGAGGCAGGGATCGACACACAATTGCGCTGTTTCCTGATTATAGAAGCCCTGCAGTGTTATTCTGTTTCTTCTGGCTGTGTGGAGTGAAAATGTGCCGGTCCCTTACTTTGAGTGAAAGACAGGAATGCAAGCTCCGTGAATACAGCCGACCAGTGGGTGGGGGGACGCCGAACAGAATGTAAATGAGCTCTCAGCTAGTGAAATGCAAGGAGGAGGGATCCGACCAGCACTCGATATCAGTGTAAACATAAGATAAGGGATCCTGTGATAACAAGACTGCTTTGCTAATGACATCCAATTGCAAAGTTGCTTGTATTCACTGCCCCCTTATTCTGAAGACCATTCAATTAAATGATACAACCCCTTTAAGAGGTCCTGGTAAATGTTCGTGGTCGGGTAGGTGGGGGCCCCATTTAAAAGTTTGCTATGGGGACCAGGCTTCTCTAGTTACGCTCCTGCTTCACAGGTTGCAGCCACTGGAATCCTCTTCAAGTCCTCCATGACGACATTGCAGAGCAGGTGGATGTTAAAGGGGTTGTCTCACTACAAAGTTTATTCCCCTCATAGTTTAAAAGGAGGGGAATAAAAATGTGTGAGAGAGAGCTGTACTGTGCAGTACCACATAAAACACTTTTGTGAGACAGATGCACAATCCCATGTAAAACACACGCAGAGGGAGAACACAGCTGTACTGTGCAGTCCCACGTAGAACACTTTTGTGAGACAGATGTGCAGTCCTATGTAAACACAAACAGATAAAGCAGATAGTTTTGTTCTGCAGATCTGTAGACATCAGAGGTGTAATAATCTGCAGGATATATCACTATGTGAGAGAGAGAGACAGAGAGAAAAAATCACCCATCTTTCCCAGAGTCCTGAATGTTAAATCCCCATTCTAGTTACAAAGTATGTAGAGAGTGAGAAATTGAAATATACACTATCGAGTGTATATGTCAACTTTAAGTAGTTGTCTCACTACAAGGATTGCTTTTTATGTTAAAGATGTTGCAAAAAGAAGTCACTTTGCAATATGTGTCCTTTAACAGTGTCCTACTATTCCTATTATCCTATTGTTGGGCTGATCAGCTCCTCAAGTTGCTATAGCTACAGACCTGTTTGAACTCTCCTGATAGGCTTTCTGTGCTGGTCACTATAGCTACAGACCTGGTGTCCTCAGCATCTCGTCACTGCAGGCCAGTAGAAGTCAGTAAAGCCGGTAAACACGGCCCTGAATTCAAAAATGAAACTGAGAGGCAAGATGAATCGATCGCTCCTCCTGCGTCTCTGTCGGCAACAGCAGCGCACGATCGTGCGGCTGCTGTGTGCTGACAGACAGCACGGAGGGCAGAGATGCCTTCCGGGTTGTCTGTGGCAATCCACGATGCCCGGCCGTGCCCTGTGGGCATGGCCGGCATCGTATGACTGGTAGTTACATAGACCAGTGCTCAGCAACAAGTGTTGCATTGATTCCTACTTGAATGAGAGATCTAAAGATCTTCATTCAAATCCTAGGGGAAAAGTAAAAATAAAATGTGAAAAAAGTAAAAAAAGTGAAAAACAAGTAAACACAAACAATAAAATAAAAAACACGTACCCCGCCTTTTCCCCTTTCCAAACGCAATCTCCCAAAAAAAGTCAAAAATAAATAAAAGTACATATTGGTGTCGCCGCAGTGATTAACGAACCTGCCTATAAATCTGTCATGTTAATTTACCCCGTACGGTGCAGCCATAAAAAAAAAAACATCACGAATTAAGATTTTTGTTCATCCGCAGCACTAATGGAATAAAAAGTGATCAAAAACTCCTCTAACGCCAATTAGTCCCAATTAAAACATCAGTTATCCACAAAAAAAAGTCTTACACAGCTTGTATACGGAAAATATAAAAATTATGGTTAGAGACTCGCGATGCATAAATATTTTTTACACACAAAAATATAATATTTTTTTTAAAGTGCTTTACATAAAAAAAAACTATACTAAATTGGGTTATGCCGTGAATCGTAACGACCACAAAGGTAAAGCTAATTATTCGGATACTGCCAGTGCGCGCTGTTAAACAATGAAAATAAAAAACACTACTTGGATTGCAGTATTTTCTTCACTTGCCTTCCAAAAAAGGATTTAAAACTGATCAAAAAGTCTTTGTCCCCCCTAAAATGATACCAATTAAAAACGTCAACTATCCCGCAACAAACAAGCCTCTTCCACAGCTCCTACACAGAGAAAAATAAAAAAGTGATGGCTCTCAGGGATATGGGCGATGCAAAATGTGTTTTCCTGTTTGAATAAAAGTGTTTTTATTGTATAAAAGCAGTAAAAATAAAAAAAATATACAAATTGGGTATTGCTGTAATCGTATCGACCTGCTGAGTCAAGGCTAAGGGCATGTTCCTATCTACCGCAGTGTGACGCTAACACAAATTAAAATAAAAAATCACTCCAGGATTGCTGGATTTTGTTCAAAACGCTCACAAAACCTTAATAAAAAGTGGAACAAATGTTGTATTGCACATTACCAATAAAAAGCATCAATTCCACAAAAACAGTGCCCTACAAGCACTGCACACAGAAAAATAAAGTATGACTGTCAGAATTAGGACAACATAAAACTCAATGTTTTTATAGACCTATTTTCTTGTGTTACAAAGTAATACAACATAAAAAAACTATATAAAATGTATACCATTGCCATTGTTACCAACCCATAGTAAAGTTATCACATATTTACACTGCACGGCGACTGTAAAATTGAGCTAAAAACAATGGTGGAACTGCGTCCCCCCCCCCCATATTTTCATGGCCAATGCTAAAAAAAAAGATGGAACACTGTGTGCCCAAAAATTCCAATACACCCTATCTGAGCTCCATGAGGGGTGTTGCGTCTAAAATGGGGCGGGGACTGTGGAAGAATTTCACCTGTTTGGATCTTTGGCTGGCTTTGAAAAATGCGACAGGGCCCACCAAAATTGCGTTACAAAAGCCAAATGCGCTTCCCTTGTACGCCCTGCCATGCGCCATACCGCCAGTTTACACCACATGTAAGCTATGGCCGAATGGGAAGAAATTGCTTAACAAAGTTCTGGGGGTCTTTGTTCCAGGATTCCTTGTAATATGAAACATTTTTACGCTAAAATTGCAGATTATTAGAAAAAATGGCCTAATGTAAAAATAAATTTGTGAATCAACTATGGGTCGATATATCACTACCACATGTAAATTACCTTAAGTGGTGTAGTTTCCACTATGTGGTTATTTAGGGGGTTTATTAACGTTTTAGCACCTTTAGGGCCTCCTCAAACTGAAATTGGCGGCTAAATAAAATTGCATTGAAAATGAGGACCAGAGTCCAGTAGGTGCTCACTCCTAGTCTGGGACTTATTGTTGAGCCAAATAATGCACTAGGGCCACAAATGGGATATTTCTAAAAACGGCAGACTTGGGGGGAATTGATATTACATTGCATTTACTAGTCACATTTACGTAGTTTCAGTGAATAATGGAAAAATATTGAAATCTGCAAAAAATAGTGAAAATTTTTGAATTTCACCTCCACTTTGCTTTAATTTCGTGAAATACCTAAAGGGTTAACCAACCTTCCTAAACACTGTTGTAATATTTAAGAGGTTAGTTTCTTAGAAGGCATCATTTATGGGGGTAATCTAACATCAGGCCCCTCAGCCCGTCAGAAACGGGACGGTCCTAAGTAATGTCTTAATTGTAAATTTTCTTGAAAATGTGAGAAATTATACTCACTTTCTAGCTCTAATGTCCTAAAAAAAAGGACATTTTAAAAAATGATGCCAACTATAGTGGCCATATGGTAGATGCTAGTTATAAACATTTTGTGGTGAATAATTAATCTGTCTTGCGCCGAAATTTTGGAACTTCAAACTCACAGATTTTTTCAAAATTTTCATGAAATTTTGATATTTTTCACAAAAAAAACAAGGATTGTATGGATAAAAATTTTTCTTACTACTGTAAAAGCAACTGTGTAACGAGAAAACAATTCCGAATCACATTGGATAGGTAAAAATCGTCAAAAAGTTATTCTCACATAAAGTGACATGCCAGATTTAAAAAAATAGGGCTGTGTCAGGAAGGCCAAAACTGGCTGGGTCCTTAAGGGGTTAAGGGTTTAAAATAAGCAATAATAATGCCTACCATCTCTGGCTTAGAGCAAGCTATTCTATTCTAGATATACATACTGTAGGTATTTTTAAACAGAAGAAGATTGAATAATATAATTTGATCTAAATACTTGTGTCTTTATTGCATAAAAATCAAATCTGCACCTTTGCTCCTTTACCAATATGTTTATTTGCTTCTCATGTCATTTATATTGCCATTGTGCATTTTAATCGAATTGTAGAATTTAATATTTCTCAAACACTTTTAGACTAAGGAACTTAAAGCAAATTTAAAAAAAAAGTTTGTATACAGTGACCTATTGAAGATGTACTGTATAAGGGTACATCCACATGGCAAGGTTTTCAGACGATTTTTCAAATGGTTTTTGGATTTGAAAACCGATTGTCAACCCTCCCCCATAGAAGGCAATAGAAAATCCGTTCAGTAGTCTACACTGAACGGATTTTCAGCTAGACGTTTTTTTACACCGACAGCATTCTGAAAAACTTTCAACATGGACAATCTTACATCCGGTTGTTTTTTGGGCAGAAAGTGTGCATTTCAATGGTTGAGGGGGACGCAGACAGAACCGTTCCCCAAATCCATGCAAAGACGAAAAAATACCAACCGGATTCTTAAGACAGAATCTGACCGGTATTTTGTCTACGCTGTTTGGCCGTACCCTAAGGGTATATAAAACCGCCATAATTACGGGGCGCTTTTCGACGCGTATTTGAGCTCAATACGCCTAACATGTGCCCTGCAATCACGGTAATTCATAGCTCTCATAGAGAGCTATGAATTACATCCATTGTATTGTACTCCGCCATCATATTGTACGCCGGGGGAAAGAAGTGACATGAAAATGAAAGTGAATGGGGCCGGCCGGGGGCCACCCCCCCTGTGCTTGGAAGTATGCACTGAACAGCGTGTACTTCTAAAACACACAGCGTATTGCGGCACATACAGTACGCTCCACAATACGCCATGTGAACATACCCTAATAGTTGATTTGTGTATGATACAAGGCTTCAAAATCTACAAATAATGTTACTGCTAGACGTTGTAAATGATTGCCATCATAAAGGCTGAATACTCCTTTAAAAGGCAATGTAACAATTAGAGGTAGCGTGAGACAGATTGAGGACCAAGGTTACTGTATAACAATATCTGAAATAAACTTACAAGCTGGCACAGTAACATCTGATCCAAATCCAAGATTATTAACATCTTGACGTCAGTGTATGTAGAAATAGCAAACCCAAACACCTCTCTCGCTTACATACACACAAGGGATTCATTTTTGTATTACTTGGCCGGGAAATATTAGCACAAAGGGAAAACAACATACCACAAAATAGGACAAGTGGGGGAGGGAGGTTTTAAAGTGATGAACAAAGGTACATGGGAAAGCTCAAGCTATCTTTAGCAGTCTAGTCAGAACGCAGACACAAATTGGCTGTCTGGCTTTGGAAGAACTATTTGTCTGAAGTTTCCTGCCCTCACTCGGCTGAATTAATCATTATTAAAACATCCTCAGGACTGTTTCCCTCCTTGTAAACTGTTTATTCATTCCAAACCTATACACCGACAAGCAGAAGGGTAAGGGCATGTCCCCACGGCACGGGTTTGCGGACGGTTTTTTTAGGGGTTTTTGGGTTTTGCGACCGTTAAAAAACGGCCCAAAAAACAAAAAGGGGTTCTATGGTTTTTAAAAAAAAACACGTGCAGCCATTTCCCCCCGATTCTCACGGAGTATGTGCATGTGAAGGGAAAGGGGGGAGGGTTTTCTCTGTAATGGGAGAAAAGCCGTCCCCCCCGGGGCCCGGGGGGCGGACACAAACCCGGGACATATAGCGATGGGATAAACCGACCAGTTTTTAACATTCCTCTAAATGGACCCAACATTTTTGAACTTTTGACTTTCAGGCTCCATTCTCCCCATCCCCTACGCTTTGAAAAAGGGGACCCCCATAATTTTCTCTCATCCCTAAATTTGATTCAACTTTTTAGCATATTTTACTCTGCAGATTAGATCTAACTGCATTGTTATGTTTTGGTCCTGGTGGGGGAACAAAATTTTTTTAATTCTTTTTTTGTACAAATTACAACCTGTTCTAGTTAGGGGTTTTTAGGGATTCCCAAGTGAACCTCACTGGTTCGAATAAAGGGCAGCCAGAAAAAGATTTCACAAGAAAAGAGAAACCGATTCCCCAGTCATCAATTTTGGGTTTTTTCTCAGCCAAGAATATTAAACGATCAGGAGGCCTGACATTGGAAAAAATGTGAAATAAGTGCATCCACCATTCCAAAACCAAGAGGTGGATTAGGAAATTTTTTCAAGTCAAAAACCCAAATTTCAGAAATAGGTCAAATAAATAGCCGTCACCATAAATATAACAGATATAGACCAATCCAAATGATGACACAAAGATACTTTATTAAAAATTTCAAAAATTCATAATAGTCTTTATTATAACAAATACATATTAGAAAATAGACAATGTTTTAAATCACAGTTACTATAAGGTAAAAAAATAATACAAACTGCAAAAAAAGCAGGACAGTATGTCACTTAAGACACTGGGAAAGCTGTAGCAAATAAATGAATTAACCACAGTGCATCACAGTATACAAAATAATAATAATAAATCAAGTGATATACTTGTATCAAAAAACATGCACTGAGGAAAATTACATAATATAATAAGAATGTGTATATAAAGTGATGTTACCCAGGAGTAAGAGACATGCGACCTGCTACAAAACGCCCCGACGTACTTTTCCCCACCAAGCTTTCTCAAGAGCCTCAACAAGTGGGGGCTATCTGGCGCAACAAGCTTTGGCAGTGAAGGTGGCTCGTATGCTTTGAAATAGTGAGATCACAGATGTCCATGCGATGTGCATTATACAAGTCTGAAATACTGGCTCAAAAAGCATGACGAGGCCTTGACTTCAATATCATCATAAGAAACGTTGGCTCGAATTTGCAAAAGAGTACGAAAAGTGGACAGTAGAAGATTGGTAATGGGTGATTTGGAGCAAGGAGAAAGTCAATAGACCAGGCTCTGTTGGATGGAAATGAGTCTGGAAGAAACAAGGGAAAAAGGGGCTAACAGATCGAGAAATTGAAGGAACTGTCAAGTTTAATGGAGGAAGCCTAATAACATTGTGTTGTTTCACAACCAAAGGCGTTGTATACTAGACTCGGATAGATGGTAGTCTCAATGCTGAGCTATATGCAAGTGTCCTACAAGATGAGTTACTTAGTACACTCGAGTACTATGGGTATGAAAAGGACAACATAGTGTTCCAGTGGGACAATGACCTGAAGCATATGTGGAGATTGGTGAAGAAATGGTTCAATGACAATGTCATAGAGTTATTAAACTGACCCCACATTTCCCAGACCTACACCCAATTGAACACTTTTGGGTACAGTTGAAGAAAAAGCTGTATTCCTACCCATGTGTGTCGACCAATATGCACCAACATCGGGAACATGTAGAAGAGACCCAGGATCAGATTTTGGTCGAGAGCCCAGAATGATTCAGGCAGTGTTTAAATCCAATGGTGGATTCACGAAATACTAACACAATAATAAAAAATTAATTTAGATTTTTAGGAGCAAAATAGTAACAATGTAGTTACATGACAAGAATCTGCAGAACTAAGCATATGTTAAATAGTTGCAAGTGTAATTTATTTATGAAAAAGCCAGTGATTGTCTTAAAATGATGCTTTCTCATGTTAAAAGCTTTATAGATGGTGAGATATAGAACCTAAAAGCAAAAGGTAAAACATTGTTACCCTTTTGTTTTGTCGTGTAAAGCTAATCATTGGGGCATGTTAGGTGAGGTAAAGTAGAAATGGACAGGACAAACAAAATTTGAATTTGTGCATACCACATAGAGAGCTTATAAACATAATACTGCCGCTTATAAACTTACAAACATATTAATGCTGCCGGCAAATTGGGGATTAAAAAATGCAGTAATAGCCCACATATCGGTAAATTGCTACCCCATTGCGCGGGGGAAAAAGTTCACTCAAGGGCTTTTTTCCCTTCAGAAGGTAGGCGGTTTGCCCAGGGGCCCCACGAGACGGGAAACCCCCCGGGGCAGCCCTTACGCTGCCAGGGGTGTGACCGGCCCTGGGGCGGCTTCGGGGCTGTCTTTGTGTCACTGATGTCACCGCTATTCTTCTCGGTCTTCCTTGGCTGCGTTATGCTCCGGTGCTCACCTGGCAAATGGGTGACGTCATACGTTGGGGGGACAACCTTCCTACCCAGGCTTGTAGTACCCATTTTTGCATCCATTCTCCCAATATCCATCATCTCCCGGGGCTGCCTTTTTGTATAGGAGATGCAGTCTTTTGCTATTTTTTCCTTCTACCCCCCAACCCAGAAAAAACTATTTTCGGGTTGTGGGGGCCATCTCTCTAATGGGCCTCGACATAGCGGGTTGATCCCCCTAACAATGTTCCCAGGACGGTTGATTACAACCGCACCCATTGACCTCCAATGGGTTCCCTCGGGGAAAATGTTTGTGCCTCATGGCCTCAGGAAGAAAGTCTTGAAGTGGGGGCATTCTTCTTTATTGACCAGGCACCCTGGAGTGCGAAAGTCTTGTTTACTTTATCTTCAGTACTACCTGTGGTTTAACTGAACCCTGTGTCAAGGTTTTTTTCTTTCCTGTACAGGTGCCCCTGAAAGTTCCCTGCCCCAACTGCCTTCTTGCAGCCTTTTCCCTTCCGAAAAACCCATGGACACACATAGCCCTGGATTTTTCACTGAATTCCCCCTCCTGAATAAGCTGTCATTTGGGGGGTTACAGCCAGTTCTCAAAAATTCCCCCATGCTCTGCCCCGGGTCCCCTTTACTCCCCCAGCTGGGAATCACTTCTTCCCGGGACTTTTTCCCTACATGGCTCTTTTAAAATTTTGTTTTGGATGGGGGGGTCCAATTCGTTTCCAAATTGTGGCGTGCTCTGTCAAATTGGAATTTTCTTCGGTTTGCCACCTCAAACCCAAAGGGAAGGGAAAGGGGTTTAAACCAAATACCGGGGACTATCTACACCATTGTGTAGATAGTCTCCCTTTGAGGGGGGGACATAAAAGTCAGACTAAGCAACATTTTTACCACAAAAAAACCCTTAAAATCAGTTAAATGGGGTGGGTGTTTTTTATGATTCTTCTGTATTCCCCCTTTTAAAAAAAGAGGGATAAATATTGCATGAGTACTTTGGTCTGTATTCATTTAGCAGATACTAACAACTTCTGCATCTTGCCGCACGCTTTGGCCTTTAGTAAAAACCAACATAGTCCAAAATGTTAGATCTACGGTGGGAACACCCATTAAGTAAACTGCTATTTACATGGAAAGCGATTACTGAAATATAATTTTCTGAACCACACCGTGAATAAATGAAATATTTTGTGCATCGTAAACCAACAGATGTGCCATAGATTTTTCCTATACACACCTAAGTCGCGATGTCAGCACTGTACAATGTTGCCTTAACTGATGTTTGGGAGAACAACAGTAGACTTAAAGCGAATGTGTCATCAAAAATGACTTATTGTTTAACTCACATGTTTATATTCAACACATTTTTTAAGAATTTTTGGTTATATTTTTCTTTAATTTTCCATATCAATTTCAATATTTTTTTAATAATTCTTAAGTCCTGCAGTTTTCACTTTGGCCACTAAGCCTAATAACCGTCTGACACTTCCTGTTCTGTAGAAAAAGACTTTTTGTTGTCTGCTCATTATTAGTACAAAGAGGGTCAAACTAAATGGAGACACCAATGTGAATAGATAAAACAGGATCCACCAGTCACAAGAGGAGACAGTCACAGTTCACCCTTTCACCTCCCTGCACACTGATTTCTTCTCAAGTCACAGAGCATGACTAGAAAACTCTCCTACAGAAGTGAATGGGACTGAGTCAGTCTTAAGTCTCCTATGTGCATGAAGCTACTGTAAAGCATCTCTCTGACTGCTGTTAAAGCAGTGCAAACAAGGCCTAGTGGCCAAAGTAAAAACTACAAGACTTAAGAATTATTAAAAAATATTGAAAGTGATATGAAAAATGAAAAAAAAAAATTGGGACTTAAACAATGACTCATTTTTTGATGATACATTCCCTTTAAATTATAGCAACAGGTGCGGAAGCGGACCTTTGTGTGGATGGATCCTTTGATTGGAAGAATGGTGCATGGTGATCCAATTTGTGATGCAAGTGAAATTGGGCCCACCCCCAAAACCCTTGGACAGAAAAAATTTTTTGGGCAAAAACCATAAAAATTTCATATTCAGGGACATTTGGGCTACGAGCTGAATCCCAGTTTTTTTTTATTGACCTCAGCCATTGCTCTTAAAGGCCATTATGGTGCACAGAGAAAGACAGGAATGGAGGTCCTTCCTATTAAGTCACGAGTCCGTTTTTTGCTCGTGAAATGTGGGGCCTTTTCAGCTCTCCTTTTTTAAACACGGCGGTGGTCTGGAGCCCCACATGGGCTTCGCATTTTGATGTCACATGGCCCCAATCCCGGGATTTGGGGGTGGAGGGGGCAAAATTTTTCTTTGGGGGACCCCTCAGGTAAAGAAACCCTTCTCAGTTTGGCATTGTTTTAGCGGGGGAAACCCTGGACCCCCAGCCTTTTCCCAAAAAATTTTCCCCCAGGAGTTTTTTTTTAAACAGACAAGGGGCAGTCTGCTTGCTGCGGTCTACTGTGGGGCGCCTGAGGGCCCAAACCCTTTCAAACCAAGGTTGCCCCAGCAGTTTGTTTAAAGGATTTGTGTGCCCAAATGCATTAAGATTGCATAACATTTCTAGAAAAAAAGTAAAAAACCTCCACAATAGCATGAAAAGGCCTTTTAAGTGTGGGTTTTTTGAACATGGAACTTTTTAAAATGTTTAAAATTACCAGTTCGGGAAATATTGTTTTCCTTTTTTTTAATCATGTCTTTTCATTCTGTGATTTCCATAATTCAAAGACTTTCCCTTTTTGGTGTTTCAATTTCAATGTTTAGACTTTTAAAATAAAAATTTAACTAAATGCCCAAATATACTGCAGTAAATAAATGTTTTAAATAAGGGGACCCCATGTTCCCTGGGTGAAACGGGGAAATTTTTTAAAATTAGTGAATAAAGTTTTTAAAAAGCATTAGAAAATATAAAAAAATTTGTAATAAAAAAACCTTTAAAAAACATTAACAAATTAACATAATCGCCCATAAAAGTCTGATCTAATACAATGCCATTTTATTTTTTAAGGGAATGGTTTTTTGCTTTTAAAATTGGGGGTTTTTTTTGGTTTTTTTTTTACATTTCCCATCCCACAAAAAAATTTTTTTTATTTTCCCTTTACATTATATTTGGTGGGAACCGGGGGCCCTTTGTCTTTTTGTACCTCCCCAAAGGGGCCCGCGGGTAAATTTAGGGGGGGGGGGGGGTTTTTTTTTTTAACCTAGCTGAGATTTTTTTGGGTTTTTCCCAATTGTAAAATTAAAAATAGTGAGAGGTCTTGGTTCTACATTGGGAACAGAGATAAAAATTAGGGGTCCCTACTTGGTTCTCCAAGAAGAGGATATAAGGCTCCTACTTTCATTATAGTTTTGGGGGTTACAGAAGGGGCTTTTTTCACATTCCCCCAAGAAAACAACCAAAAAATACAGCTCTTTTTTAAATAAAATTCTTCTCTCTGGAGTCTGGAACCTTTTCAGAATTTTTAGGGTAGATCCCCCCATGTCAGGGTCAAAAAACAAATATTTTTTGAGGAAAAAATAAAGAGAAAATTAAAAAATTCATTTTTATACTGGTTTGCCATTTAGGTTGCTTAACCCCTTCCCGACATAGGGCGTATGGAACCCCTAGCGGGAATTTGATTTCCCCAAAAATATGGACGTATCCATACGCCCTGGGCGATGGGCGGGCTTGCGGGCGGGGCCCCGCACGATCGCAACATGGGAAAAGGGTAAATTCCCGGGGGCCGCATCCCGTAACCCCCGGGCCCGGGTGAGCCCCGGGGCCCGGGGTGATTCCCGGCTTCTTTAAAACCGGGGGGCGCCTGTCTTGGTGCGAAAAATTAAAAAGCCCCCGGGGGCGGAGGAGTGAGTTTCCTCCTCCCTGCTCCCGGCGGCTGCCGACTGTAGTCCCGGCACCGATCTCCTCTCTGGTGCCCTGGGGAAGTAAAAGGCACTTCCGGGGTCATTGTGATTCACCATGCCCGCAATGCATTGTGGGCCATTTGGGGGACAGGGTTTTTATGGGGAAAACCCGTTCACAGTAAATTTTTACTTTGCATGGTCTGCATTCAAACCCAACGATGATTGCTGTTAGAAGTTAAAATGAAAAAAAAAGAAAAAAAAAAAATTAAAAGTCAAAAGTGAAAAAAAGTAAAACACAAAAACAAAAAAATAAAAAAAAAACCCCGACAACCCCCCTTTTTCCCCCTTTTCAACGCAAAAAGCCCAAAAAGATCAAAAAAAATAAAAGTACCCATATTTGGTATCGCGCGTGGTACCCACCCAAACCCCATTTAAAACTGTCATGTTAATTTAAAACCCTACGGTGAACGCCCTTTAAAAAAAAAAAACAAAAAAAAAAAAGTTCCCCAGAATTGCGTTTTTTTAAATTTTGGGAGCACATAAAATTGAAAAAAAAGCGATTAAAAAATTTATATGACGCCCAAAGTTGTACAATTAAAACTTTTAGTTCATCCCCCAAAAAAAAATCCAAATTAAAAACTCTGTATATGGAAAAAATAATGTTATGGCTCTCAGAAGACAGCGAGCATAAAAATTAATTTTTTCACAAAAAAAACACTTTTTTTTTTTTTTTTTGTCTTCAAAATTTAAAATAAAACTATTAAATTGGGTATCGCCCTAAAACGTATCGGGCCCAGGGAGTAAAAATAACTGGTATGGTTTTTGCCCGTGAGCGCTGTTAAAAAAAAAAAAAAAAAAAACACTACTAGGGTTGCGTATTTTCTTCCCCCCTGCCTTTTCCCAAAAAACGGATTTTAAAAATGATCAAAATTTTGTCCCCCCCAAAAAATTTTACCAAATAAAAAAGTCAACTCTTCCGCAAAAAACAAGCCCCTTTTAAAAGCTCCGGACACAGAAAAATAAAAAAGTTTTTGGCTCTCGGGCTATGGGGTTTCAAAAAGGGTTTTTTTTTTGATAATGTTTTTTTTATTTGTAAAAGCGATTAAAAAAAAAAAAAATATTCAAAAATTTTGGGTTTTGCTGTAATCGTACGACCTGTTTAGTTTAAAATGTATGTCAGTTATTTTTGCACGGTGACCACTGTTTAAAAAAAAAAAATAAAAAAAAACTACCAGGAATGCTGTATTTTGTTCAAAAATGCCCCACAAAAACCTTAATTTAAAAAAAAGATTTTAAAGCGGGCCCTATGCCCCCATAATTGGGGATAATAAAAAAATTTTAAATTAATCCCCAAAAAACAAGGGCCAAAAATCATCTTTTGTATACAGGGAAAAATGAAAAACGTTATGGCTTCAGAAAGAAAACATAAAAAGCAATTTTTTTTTAGAACCCCTTTTTTTGTGTTTAAAAATAATTTTAAAAAAAATTTAAAAAAAACTATATAAAAATTTTTTTACCATTGGGAAGTGTTCCCCCCATAGTAAAGATATCCTGTCCCTTTTCATGCAAAGGCGGGAAAGCTGTAAAAATTTAAGCTCCCAAAAAAAAAATGGGGAATTGGTTTTCCCCCATTTCATTAAAAAACCCAAAGCAAAAAAAAAACAACCCTTTTGGGAAAACCTGTGCACCCCAAAGTACAAAAAAACCCCCAGTTTAGTTCTTTTTGGGGGGTGCTGAATTTCCCAAAAAAGGTTGAAAATTTTGGAAAGGGTTTTACCTGTTCTGGTACTTTGGGGCCTTTTTTTATTTCCCGTTTTTTACCAATTTTGGCCCCCCCAAAATCTTTCTTTTCCAAAAAGCCAAATAGCGCTCCCCTTATACCCCCCGCCATGCGCCCAACGCAGTTTACAAAATGGTTTGGGGATTCCCAACTTGGAAGAAAAATTTTTGGTAACAAAGGGTTTTTGGGGGCTTTTTTACCAGGATTCCCTTTTAAAAATTAAACTTTTCAGCTAAAATTGCTGATTATTGGAAAAAAAAAAAGTTTTTCATTTTTTACAAACCACGCTAAAAAATTTTGTGGGCACACCTGTGGGGGCCCATTGCTCACTACCCCCCTGGATATATTTCCCTTAAAGGGGGTAAGGTTTCCCCAAAATGGGGAATTTTTAGGGGCGTTTTTTAATTTTTGGGGAACCCCTTTGGGTGTCCGCCAAAACCTGAAAAGGCCCCAAAAATTTTAAAAAGGTATAGGGAAAAAGAGGGCTTCCCGAGTCCAGGGAGGGGCTCCTCCTATTTTTTGGGCTTGTGGTTGAGCCAAAATAATGCACTAGGGGACATATGGGATATTTTCTGAAAACGGCCCCGAATTGGGGAATCAATTTTTAAATTGTATTTCCCCGATCAAATTTAAACCCATTTTTGGGAAAAAATGTTTTAATTAAAAATTTTTAAAATGCAAAAAAAGTAAATTTTGAAATTTCACCCTTTCTTTGCTTTAATTCCCGTGAAACCCAATTTGGGGTTTTTTAAAATTCCCAAATGCGGTTTTGAAATTTAAGGGGTGTTTTGTTTTTTGATGAGGGCCTTTTTTTGGGGGTATTAACAAACCGGCCCAAAAAAATTTTCCCTTTGAACTGGACGGGGTTCCCCTAAAAAAAGTTTTATTGGGAAAATTTTTTTGAAAATTTGGGAAATTACTACTAAATTTCTAAGCCCCTAATTTTTGTAAAAAAAAAAAAGGGCCCTTTAAAAAAATGATGCCCAAATTTCAGCGGGGCCTAGGGGAGTGCCAGTTAAAAAAACTATTTTGGTGGAATAACTATTGTTTAATGCGAAAATTTTTTAAGTTTAAAATTGGTAAATTTTTTTTAAAATTTTTACCCATTTTTTGATAGTTTTCCCCAAAATAAACAAACTTTTTTGGGCCCAAAATTTTTTACTTTTTAAAGCACAATGTGTCACGAGAAAAAATTTCTGAATCACTTTGGTTGGTTAAATTTTTAAAAGTTTTTTCTCACATAAATTGGGGAAAAATGAAGTTTCAAAAATAGGGTCTGCAGGGGAGGCCAAAAATGGGGTCCGGCGGTAAGGGGTTAAAATAGATATCCGGCCCCTTTTCTTTCCCGCCAAACGTTTTCCACAATAACACGCCAGTTTAAAATGCCTTTCAAAACAGTGTCAGCCATACAATGCCCACCATAACAGTGCCACCATACAAAAGTGTCAGCCATACAGTGCACACCATACACAGTGTCAGCCATACAGTGCCCACCATACAGACCCACAACTGTGCCAGCCACACAGTGCCCCATACAGTGCCAGTCTTACAGTGCCGACCACAACAATGCCATCATACAAAAGTGTCAGCCATACAGTGCTCACCATAAGTTTCAGCCATACAGAGCCCACCATACAGACCAGCCACTGCCCACTATTACAGTGCCAGCCACACAGTGCCCACCATACAGTGACAGTCTTACAGTGCCCACCATAACAGTGGCATCATACAAAAGTATCAGCCATACAGTGCTCACCATAACAGTGTCAGCCATACAGACCAGCCAGTGCCCACTATTACAGTGCCAGCATTACAGTGCCATCATACAATGCCCACCGTAATAGTACACACCATAACAGTTGCATCAATTGAATGCAGCTGTCAAAACAAAGAATAGTCCTGTCTGAAGTATGAGGACAGCACAGAAGGGCACTGAGGGCTATATATTGTGCACTCCTGCTTTATAAGCTGCATTTAACAGTACTATAAAAATACAACTCATCCCGCAAAAAACAAGCCATCATACAGTTATATCAGCGGAAAAATAAAAAAAAACTTCTTGCTCCAGAAAGACAAGGATAATTTAAACAAAAGCTTAAAACTGAAAATGGTGTTGACCTTCAGGGATTAAATTGGGCACATACTGTAAATGACACATTGAAAGCAAGTCTCTTACTTTTACAGGAAATCTGTTAGCATAGAAATCCAAGCAAGCATTGCTTAAAGTGTCCCAAGCATAGTGCTGACTCTCCATGTTTTAGCATTCCAGGCAGCCCATCTATTAATAGAACCATCGAATCAATCTGACGCCATAAAGACTCATCTATAATATTAATATATTATTTGAAATGTTTAACTACGACGTATTAGCAATACTGTTCCATTCCTTATTTACCAATGTTGTAACGCATCAGTTAAACAACTATATTAAGTATTAACATAATAATATTCATAGAGATGACAGGATAAATATATCAAATCCATGGTGCAGAATGTTATTACATGGCATATTAAAAGAGAGATCGTATTTACACACAGTAATGTCATTATACTTCCATCCAAGGTCCCTGCAACTTTGTGATGACAGCTTGGAAAGTATTATGGATCATTGCTTAATACAGCATGAAATGTTCTGTTCTCCCTATTACCTGGTATTATTTGTAGAAGCCAGCGAGCCGTGAAGTCACTGACATATCACAATCATCCCATCAGGATGTTATAGCATTAGACAAACTCTGATCATTGCTGCTGAAGGTAAAACCAGGTAAAAAGGAGGGTGATGAGCAGGGTCTTCTGTAAGAAAGAGTTTATGTTATGATCCCAAAAAACATCACCCAAACTTAATTATTGTTTGGATTGACACTACTTTTTTGTTTCTGGGTCTTTTGATAAAAAAAAATTTAAAATTATTTTTGAAAAAAAAAGGGACATATTTGGGAAAATACTTCGAGATAAAATCCCAAAAACCCCCTTCCAGTTACAGGTTTTTTAAACCCCCCTTAAAAGGGGGTTTTCCCAAGACCCCAGTTACCTACCTTTTATCAGACGGGAGCAGGATTATAAAATACGTGAGTCTAAAAGCTGAGGGGGGAGAGGGGGGGGTGAGTGAGGAGGAAAAATCCAAAAGGGGTCTCAAAACTTAAGTGAAATAATAAACAGTACAACAGTGGATTTAAATACAGCAGAAGGCTCAGACTGCATGTCTACCCGGTGCCTTAAAAGCTCATTCTTTTTGCCTGTATAGATAAGAAGTGTTTCACCAAGCGCGGCCTGTCAGCCCCTGGGTCGTGATGGGGAAAGCTTTGAGGTAACTAAGGGGGATTGAGAAAGCTGTAGCTTCAGGTTAATGACATTATTTAAAAAAGTGATTCCCCTTTTTGGGAGGTTCCACGTAAACATTACATTGGAAAAACCCCTTTTTAAAGCGACACCGGAAAAGTAGTTGATGCCAAAAAACTTTTTTTAGTTTTTCTTTTTTGCGTTTCAACAGTTGTAACTTTTTTATTTTTTCAATGACGCAGTTGTATAGGCCCCTTTTTTTCAAGACAAATTGTACTTTAGGGGGGGGAAATTTAAATTCATTATAAATAATTTAGATTTTTTTTTATTTTTCCAATTTTTTTTTTAAAAAATTTTTTTATTAATTTTTTTTTTTCACCCCGTCACCTTTCACATAAAAAAACTTGTTACATTAATTTAAGGGCTTAGGTCGTGTGAAAAACCCAATTGGGTGGGGGTTTTTTTTTGTGTGTAAAGTTATGCGCAATTATATTTATTTTTATTTTTAGTTTTTTAAAATTTTTTTTTAAATTTTTTGTTTTTTACTTTTTTTTTTAAAACCCCCTGAAGGGAGAAAATGTTTTACTTTTTTTTTTTTAAAACTTGGTAATTTTTTAGTGTTTAATATATGTAAACATTATAATCTGGTCGTTACACAGGCGGATCGGACGCACAAAGTCTGCCCTGATCATGGTTTGTTACACAGACGCCCTGGGGTACTTAGGTTCCCGCCCCGGGCTGCTGTGCATTTATTCCCGAACTTCGGGTCCCGGTGTCCAGATCACCCCCAGAGCAGGGAAACCTTTTTTTGTGCTGCGTGACGAACCCCAGCAATCAAAGGGTTAAAGACCGGGGGGTTTCCCCCTGCTGGGCCCGGGTCCGCAAACTTGTGTTGTAGGACTCAAAAAAAGTTGCTGCCGATCAAAAAACCGAAATTTCCTGACGCCAAAAAATGGGGGCGGGTTAAGGAGTTAAAGAACAATTCACACCCACAAGCTGTGGAATATAATTAAAGTGGAGTTTCCCATTATAGTTACACAGTCGAGTCATATAATTATGGCCAACAGCTAATATCTAGAGTAACTGCTGTGTACAGCACGGACAGCAGTCCGAATTTGGAGTGATCAATAAATTTTTGGTAGGTTGTTACAAAGGGTTTTGGGGTATACTGTATGCATGTACCCAACAGCTGTGAAGGGTCCTGGGGGAGGGAAAAATTTAGAAAAAAAACCAGAGGGTTGGTTCCTAAGATGATCTGTCTGTCAAGGGAGGTGCAGTGACCCAACGGAAACCCCGCCCACGTCCCTGCCCCTTGATGTGTTGCTCTAGATGGCAGACACCAACTGAGCGGCGGTGCCTACGCTACTAAGTTCAGGGGCTGTCAGGTGGAACAGTCCGGGTCAACAACAGAACGGGTACGCCAGGCCAGAAACCAAAGAGAGTAAACAGAAAAGGCGCCAAAGGGTCAGTACACGGTCGGGAGTAAGGTACAAACTCAGGAAAAAAGCTGAAGTCAGGAAAACGGAAGAAGCAAACTAACAAACCACAGGTAATAACGCAGCCAGGAAATATCACAGGCAAAGCCTGGAGATATCAGCAAGTTTAAATGGAGTGCCCAGATACCACCCACCTAGCTGACTGGAGAAGTCTCCGGTTCCTCTAATTGGCTCGAGTTACACATTATCTATCTAGCTGGAAACATGTCAATCAAAGGATCTCCAGCAGACCATTTCTCAAAGTGTGGACCCAAACCAGGAGAGGCAGATGCAGAGCATTGCTCCCCCAAAACTGGAAGCTGAACAGGTTATTGCATTGTGACATGATCAGTCTGGGACTTAGTGAGCAAGTGTAGTACTTGGAGGCCTTAACCATGCTCTTACCAATGTCGGACATTTTTATCTGTGTGACATCACTTTGTCTTGCTGGAAGTTTTCATCCGCCTCAATCAGCATGTAGGTGAGCTGCAAGGATAAAGTCATACCCAAATCGGTTGAGACTGCCTATGGATGAGTGGGCCCAGAAATTTCTGTGAAAATGAAAGCCTTTTTTGCCAACTTTGTAAGCATAAGTGCAGTGACCATCCATGTTCTTTGGAGCTTCATACACAGTCATTTTTGCTGGACATTGTAGCATTTTAGTCCACCATCACACACCTTAAAGGGGTTTTCTCATCACAAGCTTTCACAGACTTGAGCTGTTTCTGATCACAAAAGCTTCAAATCCAGTAGGCGGGTCTCTCCTCCCAATAGGCCTGTCTTCCCTCACTGAAGTCTGGTGGTATCATCATTCTGTATGAGCAGTGGAAGGGAGAGGATGTCATAGTTCTCCAGATCTACTGCAATGGTCAGTTCTCATGGAGGGTTGTTACCTCCCTCCACAAGCTTCTTGTAACCAGAACACCTGTATTGTAACTGTAAGCAGTTATACACACTGCCTGAACTGATGAAACGTATGTGAGAAATTCACTCTGCTCCCCCCTCTGTAATCAGGCAGGAGGTAGAGGGGGGGCAGACGGTATAATGCTGTGTTATATGTGGAAGAGTGAATCTAGCAGCTAGAGACTCATAATTGCCCAGATACTTCACATAATGCTAGGAGATGAGCATAGAGGAGCTCAGGCAGCTTTTATTACACAGACTCAGCTAGCAGCAAGCACAGAAAACCGTTTCACTTTCTTTTTACACAGTTCAGAGGGGAGTAAGCATACAGTTCAGGCAGTCAGTCACAGTACTGAGAGCCTGTCCCATTCAGGGAGTGTGTCCCAACTGGGCTGAACTAAATATCAGGCAGCCAAACACAGCAAAGGGAGCGTGGCCCGACCTCAGGCTGCTGATTTAGCTCTAGACATACTCAGATTAGCTCATATCTGCTGTACTAAATTATTTAGGTAATACAAATCAATTGCTAAAGAGCTTATTTTTACTGTCCCCATCATTTCAGATATGATCTTTGTAGCGAGAAAACCTCTTTAATAGCTGACGTTCACTTTTTTCATCAATTGTATGTGGTTGTTTATTCACAATGGTGTCATTTTTCCACTGATGACACAATTTTACCACATGCAGCACACAAAGAGCTCAGAAACTGCAATTTCAGAAATACTGCTATCCTTGGCCCAAAAGCCAATAAGCATCCCTTATTGCAACTCTGATAAACCACCCTTTTTTACCCATGACAGCATTGAGGAATATGTGTGCAGAAAGCCTATCACACCTTATATACCCACTAAGCTCATGACATGTGACTTCCCTCTTAAAGGGGTTGTATCATTTCATTAAATGGTCTTCAGAATAAGGAGACAGTGAAAACAAGTAACTTTGTAATAAGATGTCATTAGCAAAGCTGTCTTGAATTCACAGTTTTCCTTATCTTCTGTTTCTGTTTACACTGATATCCAGTGCTGGTCGGATCCCTCCTCCTTGCATTTCACTAGCTGAGAGCTCATTTACATTCTGTTTGGCCCCTGGTCGGCTGTATTCACAGAGCTTGCATTCCTGCCTTTCATTCAAAGTAAGGGACCAGCAAATTTTCACTCTGCACAGCCAGAAGAAACAGAATAACACTGCAGGGCTTCTATAATCAGGAAACAGCACAATTGTGTCGATCCCTGCCTCTCCTGCATAAAAGGGAGATCTGTGCTGTTTGTCACGGATCACGCCACGGTCGTGTCCGTGCCCCTGTGTCTGGGTCTGCTGTGGCTCCCTGTGCGGGGCTTACAGTGGCAGTGTCAGTATGCTCTGTACCTGCTCAGCGCTACTCACCTGGTCCTGCTTCCACGTGTGTCCTTTATGGCTTCCCCAGCGTGTGTGCGCACCCCATAGGGCGTGCGCGCGCCAGCCTGCGGACATTTATACACACAGTGCTCCTCCTGCTTCCTGCCTGTGACCTGTGACCTCTGCCTTCTTAAGGAACTTCCTCCCTGGACTCTGGGTCAGTGCATTGGTGTTCTTCCATAGAGCTAGACCTCTGTTGCTGAAGCTGCTGCTGAGTTAACCCCCTGGTTTCCAGTGTGTCTGCTGAAGCTCCTGCTTACGTCTGCATTACCCTGCGCTGTCCAGCGCACCTGTTTACCTGCTGGTTCCTGACGTACTGTCTTCCAGTTTCTCCCTGCTGATTCCTGCTGCTGTATACTCGGTTATCACCCTGGGACTGTGCATCCATTTAACAGCTACAGCATCCGTTTATCCTCCACCTGTCCTGCACTTCGGCTACCCACCGCGAATATTACCATCTTTGCCTGCAGTGGGCCATGAGGATCCCCTGTACCTGGACGTTTCTGGCTTTGCGGCCAGAAAACATAACAGTACGAACTGACCATACTAAATGGAGTCCGCCGGAGTGACTCTACCTGAGCCTGGTAGCTGTAATCAAACTGTCATGGCACGCACCTGGCACATTCTCGCGCAACTCTCTACCAGAGAAGCTGTACATGAGCAATGTACCGCACGTTCTGAGGAAAGTTGCATCTGTACTGGTAATACGCCAGCTCGCTTACCTGCCAGTATCTCTGCTCCTGCGGCCATGTCGAGTCACAGCTGCACCTGCCTCTGCCTGGGCCATTACGATGGAGACCCCTTACATGTCGCGGATTCATCAAATATCAGTAATACTATATCGCACTTTTACGGTCCTGAACACACTTCTCGCGGGCCGTTAGTAGGCCAAGAGTGAGCGTTTATATAAGCCTGTGTCTCAGTGTGAAGCTTTGTGTCAGCAACGACGCCCTGCTATACATTAGAACTTGCTTAACTGTGGTTTGCCCTTAAGTTTGCCCTCAGCCAAGGATGGTGATCGTGTGTATCGCAGATGGTTGCCATCTTGTTTCCTGTTTCCTGTTCTGCGTTCCTTATATAAAATACTCAAGTCCTGATGTTCCATTTCGCTTGAGTATTGTGTTTAAGCTCCTGCATGTTTTGCAGTCCTCTAGCTGGGAAGCGTTACTCTACCCGTTAGTTCCTACTCATTTTGCGGGTTTTACCCTGCAAACGCTCTTCTTTTACCTAAGTACATATAATGTGCTCCTGCTGGACCTTGGTGGAATCCAGTCTCAATCTTTCTGCATGCCCCGGTTCCAGTCTTATTTGCTTTCACTAGTTGTTTCCAACATGTCCTCGCGCCATGGATGCTCATAGGCTGTTATATTCCATAGTATTCGTGACAGGATTATCAGCTCACAAAATGGAGTCCCGCTGGGGACTGGTAGTACCGGACGCTCGCATCAACATGCTTCAGACTGCATGGCTAACTGCGCGCACTGGGATTGCAAGCATTGAAAGTCGAATGTAGTTCTTTGTAAGGCCAGACTGGCTTAAATATCCAAGTGTTATGGACATCGCGAATTCAGGTATACTACGCGTATTATGTTGCACGCTTTTTCCGAACCCCGGTGTGGTGACCACGTGGGAGACGTCAAGCCTTCGGGACCACCCACTCGGTGCCTGTCTTTGAGCTCCGAAATTGCCACCCTTCAGATCTCAGGGGGAGATCGTGACAATCCGTGGGTTTCCTCAAGACCAATGTTAGGACTATTACTTCTGAACGCAAACCTACGACGCAATTCCCTAGCCGACGATCGAAGGTTTCCTGTGTATCATCATTTGTGCTGCACACAAAACGCCATTTGCCTGGTTGCTTTAGTCTTTAATTGAAACTCAAGACGCCGGCTGAAGTCACCTGGAGGAGTTCATGATCGCCATGAGTCAGATGTTGACGATCCCAATCGCAGGTGCTACAGCTGAAGATGCAATACTATCCGTTGCGCGAAGGGCAACGCACCCACGGTTGCCGAGATATAGCCTATGGAGAGTCAAGAGGTGGGGCAGTAGACACACCATCTGGAATGTGAAGCCAAAATGGTCTTTTTTAGAAAGACTCACGCAGTGCAATAAAAGATGAACTTGCCATGTGCAGAGACCCTTCAGGTTGGATGCCTTCATAATCACTTCATTCCGAATCGATACCCACATGGTCTGAACGAAGACAGGAGAAGTGGGTGTACTCTAAATTTCTGACACTAAGCAGTTACTGCCAGTGTCCCGTCAGCATTTGTCATAAGGAAAACTCAAGGGTATGTTATCTCGCAAGAGGAGCAGGAATTGAGCATATGCAAGTGGGATGTCTCCGTATTTAAACGTGAGAGACGGAAAGAAGGGGAGAGAGGATAAATGCAGGAGGTGTAAGTATGTGCTATATATTGTGGGAAAGTCTGACCACTACTTATTCAACTGCCCTAGCACGTCATCGAAATGGTGGCCTGCCATTTGGACCACGAATAGCTCAGATGAAGAAAAATTGCTTCAGAAACAGACCATATCTGAAGACCAGGTTATTCCATTCCATCTCATCCGGTGGCGTCTCATATCAAGAAAGAAAACAGAGACTCTCATTCATCCTTCCCATCAAGTTCCTGGTTAACTCACCACATGGGTATCTACTTCAGCGATGATAAGACTCGGGGCAAGATGGCAATTTTCATGGACCTGTCTTTTGCTCAGATGCATGGGGTTTAAATTTCAGAAAAACTCTCACCTGTTGTAATGGAAAACGGATGATGGATACCCCACTGAGACTCAGGGCCAGTGGACAGAGACAGAACCACTTGGAGATCATTTATGTACATCCCTATCATCGAAGAAGTCTATGTCTTTCCTGTTGATCTCTTCCCCACACTTCCCTGTATCTCTAGCCTAACTCTGGTAAAGAACAGAATACCCAGTCTCAAATGAAACCAGGAGATAAGGCTTCCCAGCGGGGGGATATCCTTCCCCAACTCAGCCATTCTGAACAGGGCCCCGAAGGAACCAGCTCAAGAGACATCAGATAATATTAGGAGATAGTCCCTCGGAATACGTAGGAATTTGCAGATGTCTGCAGCACAACGAATGCAGCAACCCAGCTCCCCCCACTCGACCCTTGATGGCCCACATAGACTTGCTTCCGAGGTGCACCTATACCTTTTGGAAACATATTCCTTTGGCACGGCCTGAATTGAAAGCTTACAAAGCACTACATAGAAGAAATCTGCTAAGGGGTTCATCCGCCCCTACTACCTGTACCGCGTGCGGGGCTCACCATTTTCTTTGTAAAAGAAGGACGGTTCTTTTATGACTTGTTTAGATTACAGAGAAATCTTAACCTCACAAAGTACAATAAATGATCGTTAATCTTCTAACACTGATTCCCCTTAATTCTGGAAGGTGAGTGTCGGCATGCGAGATTTTTTCCAATTAGATCTCAGAGGGCGCCTACAACCTGGTCCCGTATTAGAGCTGGAGAATGAGATGGAAAAACGGCCATTTAGGTCAGTACGGACACTGTTGAATATTGCGTTATGCCTTTTGGCCTTTGTAATGCTGCCTGCCACTTTACAACGATCTAGTCAATGATTCTAGAGATACTCGTGGACCAATTCCATATCTTATCTACTTGGACGAATACTTCGTCTGATTTTCTCCAACTCGATGGCAAGTACACACGAGAGACATGTGATAACGTTGTTCTGGAGGCGGCTAGAGAGAAACCACTCTACATTAGATTGAATATGTGAATTCCACCAGACGAGATCATAATTCCCTTGGCTATATTATTTCACAACATGGTCTACAGATGGATCTTAACAAGATCAAAGCAAAGAGTAGACTGGCATACTCCAGAAACATAAAAGATGTGCAACGCTTCTATAGCGTATTTGCCAATTTTCTGTATAGGAACGCTTCATAAAGAAATTTTTCGGGAAACAATTTCTCCTATCACACCGTGGACTAAGAGAAAATGCTTTTTGTTTGTTTAGGTCTCCTCAGCTACAAGAGAATACCTTCTCTATTCGGTAGACCAAGTCACTAGCAGCTCACGCTATGAGTCATCCAGACTCAGAACTCGCCCTTCATTGTGAAGTAGATGCTTCAGATCTGTGCTGTAGGGCCATACTGTCTCAGTAGACAGGAGACAAGGGTTTATTGCATCCTTGATGCTTTTTTTATTCCCCGAATTTATCAGCTGATGAGAAGAATTAATGAAGATTTTACTGTTGTGGGGAAATAAAGAACTGTTAGCTATCGTATGCCCGCCTGTTTAAGGAATGGAGACATCATCTTCATGGAAACCTCACCAAACAAATAGAATAGTTCTGACGGATACACCGTAAATCTGATGTTCGTGAGATCTGCCAAGTGTCTATCTCCTCGGCCAAGCTCGTTGGAGTATTTTTCTTGAAGTCAGTTCAACTGTTAATCTCGTCCAGACAGGATCCGCTAATGGCAAGGCAGGTTGCTCTATCAAAGAATGTTCTTCCATGTGATGCCCGCACCTGTGCTATTCCACCTAAGACATCTGTTCCCGAGTCTAACGTTTGTGGTGTATTCATAATATAGGACACTTTTTTTACTCAAGAAAATAAGGGAAGCCTTGTAAGACACCGACTCTTTTACTGTCACATACCTCCGGGATGAGTGTACAGTTGGTAGCTAAGAACAAGGATGTGGAGCCCACGGGCCAGCAGCTATACATACCCGCGAAAAAGTCAGACTGAAGTGTCCCTGAGACGTAGCCCAAGATTCCAAGATTTGACGGTCACAAAGGAAGTGCAGAAGAGAGCTGGAATTGTTTATCCGATTCTTCTGGTGGCTCCCAACAATTATTTAACAGGATGTAAGTGAAGTATGTAACATCTTTGTGACATCTGTGCTAGATGCAAGACTCCACGTTCGACACCCTCGGGTTCTACTAAAGCTTTGCCGGTCCCCGTCTCGCCATGGGGTTCAATGTTCATGGGATCTTCATGGTAGATCTCCCTTCTCTAAAAGGGAAAATACAATTTCTCGTGGTAGTGGAACTCGACTCACCACAGGCTGCACGTTTATTCCATGTACTGGTCTATCCCTCTGGCTAAAGAGACACTGGATCTTCATAATCCTAGAATGTGTGTTTCTTCGGTCATGGAGTTCCTGATGAAGTTTATATCGGAATCGTTGGGTGCAGGTTTACATCTAAAGTATTTGGGCGGAGTTTTTGCTCAGCATGGATATAGATGATAAATTATTCCAACGCCCTTCATCCACATTCTAATGGGACAGACGGCTCTGAACGCGCACAAATCAAGACCCTGGAAACAGTATCTTCGATGTGTTACATTTCTCTTCTACAGGATGTTGATTGGGCTGATCTGCTTTCCTATTGCGAGTGTTTCGATTCTAATAATTCACCAAAATGCCTCCACCAAAAAACAGACTCGTCTTTGCGAAATATTGGGGTACCATCCAAATTATTCTTCCGCAAGATTCCCTTGTGTTCCTCATTATTTCCAGCTGCCTCGGATAAAGGATCTCTGCACTACAGCAAAATTTACAATTGAAGGAAACACTAGAGAGGGTAAAGAAAATTCAAGAAGAGGCGATAGACATCGTAAGCAGCCCCAACTTTTAAAGTGGGGGAAAAGGTTGGCTTTCACCAGAAATTTTGAAAATTAGAGTTCCTTCCCCAAAAAATGGGACAAAAATTTTTTTTGGGCCGTTAAATCATCAAAATATCAGCCCAGTCTTTCCGGCTCAAACCCCCACAATCGTGAAGACCCATCCTGTTTTTTGGTTCTATTAAAACCTCCCGTGTCAAAACCCCTTTCCCGGGAGTTTTTCCTCCTCCTCTAGCAGTGAAGATTGATCAAGACGTTTGTGGTGGAGCAAACCCCTGGATGAAATTTTTTTCAGGAATCAGCTGCAGTACCTCTTTAAAGGGGCAAGGTTATGGGTCGGAAGAAAATTTGGGAACCGTGAGTAAATCGTGCTCAAGATGATCAAAATTTATCAAAGACATCCCGGGGAAGACCGAGTCAGATATCGTCCAGAGGCCGCTGTTGAGGTGGGGTAAAGTCAAAACCGCCCCGCATACCCTTTAAACTTGCTAACTGGTTTCCCAAGTTTGCCCCCACCCAAGATGGTGGATCGTTTTCTCAGCTGGTTTTTCCATCTTTTTTTCCTGTTTCCTGTTCCCGGTTCCTATAAAACTCCCAAACCTGATGTCCATTGTTGGTATTGTGTTTAAGCTCCCGCTGTTTTGCAGCCCCTTTGCCTGGAAATTATACCCCAGTTCCTCTCATTTGGGTTTACCTGAAACCCCTTATACCAATACCATCTACTGTGTTGCTGACCCTTTCCTGGATCAGTCTCCATCTCTGTGCCCCCGGGGGTTTCCCGTCTCTTTTGCCCTTTACTGGTTTCAACCGTCCTCGCCCTTGGGTTCCGCTGATCCATAGTATCGGACACTTTGGCCTGGGCCCTCCCCCCTTTGGGGGAAGAGGGGGGCCCGTAAGGGGACATCCAAAAATTTCTGGTGCCTTCCGGAAAATTTTTGAGCAGCGGGGCAAATTCCTCCCCGGGACTGCGTTGCTAGTTTTTTATCTGCGTTGCTAGCTTGGAAAAACGAGGGCCCTTTTTGCAGCTTTTGGGGAGGCCCCGCTGGGCACATCAAGGGGTGAAATGGCTGGTTGGGACCTACCCAGAACTGGACGACCTACGTCTGTACCATAATCGAATGTTTTGCTGAAAAATAAACTAGAGCTTTCTCAGCACCCAGCGCCCTTCCGCCCTTGCAAGCCCTTTTCCCCCCTTGTACCCTTTACCCCCAAATCTATCTCCCAGGCACCTTTTCCTAAGAACCCCTTTGGGGGTGAAACGCGCATTAAGCCGGGGGAACCACTCGCCGGGGCCCGTCTGAACCTGTGTCTATACTTGGGAGTCCCAAAAACACTATTGAAGAAACTGCCCTCCGCCCCGTGCGCCCCGGGAAACCCCCCTTCTGGGGGTTGTGGGTGAGTTCTTGAATAAAGATCCTCTGCTCCCCGTCTGACCACCCCTGGTCCGCTTGTTTGGTTCCCGGTACTAAAGTTCAAAATTTCCGCTCTTCTGGACCCGTGTTGGAATTTTGGCCCCCCGTCATTACTGGAGAAATTCTGTCTGTGCCCCGTCTGGAAAACCATAGTTTCTCTTCTTCAAAGGGAAAATCCTGAAGGAGCCAGTCCAGTTTTCCCCAAAAATTGTCTCTGCTAACGGAAGCTCCACCAAAGGAGTTTCGTTCAAAGTGTTCCCAATGCTTTGCTTCTGTCTGCTTGGCCTACCGTGGTTCCGCGTCACATCCCTTAGATTGGAAAAGGGTGAATTCTCCAGGGGGGGGAGCCATGTCATTCTGCTGCCTTAAGCCTGCCCCCCGTTTCGTCCCCCCCCCCCCACGTTTTCTGCCCGTTTTGTGTGCGCCTGAAGGGACCCTCAAGACAAGAAGAGCTCCTGGTCTGTAAAAGACCCTCTTTTTCCCACCCACCTCTCCCCCTGCTTTTGATTCTGTTTTTTCCCCCCAGGTTCAAGAAGTAATCCGGGACTCTCTGGACGCCTCCTTGAAGACAGTTCCTGGATCCCGAGGAGGAGGGTTTACCCTAGCAGTTATTGGGGGTTTACCGGCTAGCCGGAGGGGAATGCTTAAGGGGGGTACTGTCACGGATGGCGGGGGCCCCCGTGCCTTGGACCACGGTCATATCCGTGCCCCTGTGTCTGGGTCCGCTGTGGCTCCCTGTGCGGGGCTTACAGCGGCAGTGTCAGTTTGCTCTGCACCTGCTTCTGCTCAGCGTTACTCACCTGGTCCTGCTTCCACATGTGTCCGTTCTCTGTGGCTTCCCCAGCGTGTGTGTGCACCCCATAGGGCGTGCACGCGCCAGCCTGCGGACATTTATAAGGATCTTCCTTCCTGGACTCTGGGTCAGTGCATTGGTGTTCTTCCCTAGAACTAGACCTCTGCTGCTAAGCTGCTGCCTTGTTAACCCCCTGGTTTCCAGTGTGTCTGCTGAAGCTTCTGCTTACGTCTGCATTACCCACGCTGTCCAGCGCACCTGTTTACCTGCTGGTTCCGGACGTACTGTCCTCCAGTTTCTCCCTGCTGATTCCTGCTGCTGTATAACTCGGTTATCAACCCCGGGGTGTGCATCCCTTTAACAGCTACAGCATCCGTTTATCTCACCTGTCCTGCACTTCGGCTACCCACCCCGAATTTACCATCTTGCCCGTGGTGGGGCCCTGAGGATCCCCTGTACCTGGACGTTTCTGGCTTTGCAGTCAGAAACGTAACACCATTCATAGGAAGCTGGATTCAACTGTAACAAATCTCCAGCTGTGAGAGGAGACGAGATCAATGCTCAGTCTAGATTGAATGCAGCCTGTGGTATGTATACAGCTCTTACAAAATAAGACTGATAGGGAGTGACATGTGGACTCAGAGGTGGGGGAGGGGGGTTGCCAGCATGAACAGTGAAGGGGGGTGAATGTCACCAGCTGGGAGGGGAAAGAAACGCCCCCTGCATTTTCTAGAGTTGAGAAGGCTGAGAGCAGTAAAAGAATCAGCCGAAATAAGGAAGCGATACATCCCATTTAAGCTACTGGATGCCGACATCAAAAGTAGGAAGTGGTCATAATAATGTGACTCGGCTGTGTTTTCTCAGAAAACCTCAAAACTTTATAATGAGAAATGCCTCAGCCAAGCTGATTGTTGAAGGGTTATCACAAAAGGAGTTCTTTTCTTTTGAATAAGAAGATTTTCACGTGCAATATTAGATAATTTTTTACTAGCCCTAACTAAACTTTTATCTCAATATTGTCTAGCACGAAGACGTTCAATAATCACTTTCTCTTTCTGAACATAGGTAAAGGAATTAGAGCAATTACTCTTATTTAGAATGAATTCCCCAACAGGGATATTTTGGATAACGTGTGCAGGATGACACGATGTGGCTACCAAAATGGAATTCCTAGCCATCTCTTTTCTGAAGTGAACAATGTCTACTTGTTCGTAGTTTTTACCTACTAAGGCAGGCATGCTCAAATTGCGGCCCTCCAGCTGTTGGGAAACTACAACTCCCATCATGCCCACTGTTATAGATTATATAAATGCATGATGGGAGTTGTAGTTTCCCAACGGCTGGAGGGCTGCAGTTTGAGGATGCCTGTACTAAGGTGATATTCAAATAATTATCAAAAACATAATTAATTTCAAATGATACATATTATTATTAATATATAACTATATATTGTCACGGGAGTCCCTGTCACGTGTCGGGTCGCAGGCACATCCGCACCCCATCTGCGTCCCTCGCTGCGAGCAGCGCCGCGTCCCGACCCTGGGGCTGCGGGCGTGCTCGCAGCTCCCTTCACTTACCTCTCCGCTCTCTTGCTGTGCTTCGGGCGTATGACTCTGCTGCCGGCCGGTCGCATGATCGCCCCCCCCCTAGCGGACGCACGCGGCACTGCAGCTCAATTTAAAGGAACAACAGCCCGACCCTATTTAAGTCGTGCCCCTTCCTTACTGCCTTGCCGAATCGATAGTGCCCTGTGCCTAGAGAGGAAGCGTTCCTGTGTATCTTGTTTGCCTACTGTGTACTGTACCTTCTGCCTCCAGCCCTTCACCATGAACCATTGCCGCCTGTCCTGACCTTTTGCCTGTCCCTGACTAAGAACCATTGCCGCCTGTCCTGACCTTCTGCCTGTCCCTGACTAAGAACCATTGCCGCCTGTCCTGACCTTATGCCTGTTCATGACTACAAACCATTTCTGCCTGTCCTGACCTTCTGCCTGTCCCCGAAAACAAACCATTGCCGCATGTCCTGACTTTCTGCCTGTCTCCAACTACAAACCATTGCCGCCTGTCCTGACCTTATGCCTGTTCATGACTACAAACCATTGCCGCCTGTCCTGACCTTATGCCTGTCCCCGACTACGAGCCTGCTTCACAATTCTGTACCGCGCAACACCTCGGCTGCCACCGCAAGCAAGTCACGTCAGGGGTAGCGACCTGGTAGTAATCCGCCGCAGCAAGTCCCTCCCGCTTTGCGGCGGGCTCTGGTGAAAACCGGACCTACTTAGACTTCGCTCCCTGGCGTGGCTTACACCATCGCTTGTGGTGGTCCAGAGGATCCACTACCACATCCGTTATATATTCCTGTACTAGTTCTTCAGAGCCCCCCCCCCCATAGCCGTAGCAAGACATCAGTATAGCAACCATACCACTTGATATGGGAGGTAAGAGTTATCAGAACAAAAAAGGAAATGTTCTTGTAGAGTTAGCACAGGAATTCGTGTTTTATAGTAATATCAATAATCATCATGCACAGCATGTAAATATGCCACACAAACAGTTACTTGTATATCCACAGTGAATAAGTTGTTCAAAATCATCAGTACTTGTAATATGATAATGTTATATGTGTGGTTACCTGCAGTAAATGTTCATTGCATTATGTAGGCTGTTCTTCTCATGCAGTAAAAATACACATTAGGCTATGTCTACACAACATAGGATTTTCATCGGATTTACAGCAGTTTCAGTATTTAGAATCCACTGAAAATCTGACTGTAGCCAGCGCAGCCCTCAATAGAAAATCCGTGCTGTAGTCTACACAGCACGGATTTTTTCTGGTCGGTTTTAAAATCCACCGGATTTCAGCAGATTTTCAAACCTGTCGGATTCCCGTACATTCAAGTTATGGGTCTAATGGCAAATCCGAAAACTGACTTTGTTTTGCAGCGCTAATCTGCGTCAAACTGCGGTCCTGCGATGTTAAAATGCCGACGGATTTTGGATGGTATTTTAACTTTGCTGTGTAGACAGATTCTCTAAAACCTGGGTCATCTAAAATCTCCATGGTGTCTAATCACTTTTCTACAGTCCGTAACATTGATACATCCTCATTCTCCTTTATTGGTTTAGAGGCGGTCACAAGACTTATTAGGGACGGGGATTATCACAAGAAGGTTCTCAGTAGAGAAGCGTGTTGGATCTTAAATTTAGAAATGTGTCAGTGTGGACGCCACACTGTATGTTCTGTACATGGACTTTTTTTTTAAACAAAATTTTTATAAAATTTTACGATAACAAAAACATATAATAACAGCTGTCCAATAGATGAGATACCGTTTGATGCACAAAGACACAATATAAGGCACTATTAGTACAAATAAGAAAAGTACTAAGCAGAGAAAGTACAGAGTAGTATTAATTAAATTCTTTGGTATCATAATAATAAGGATGAATTAATGAGACGGCTCCATCTTCACTCAAGAAAGAAAACAAAAAATAACAAAAAAATAAAAACAACCCTAAAACAACGTAGAACAGCGGTACCCATATGCAGATAAGTATTACAAACATAAACACCTATGTAAATAGGTAAGGTCTGGAATAAAAGGTGAAGAAAACAAATATTGTCCTGGTACAATGCCCACAATGCTGTTTTGTCATCACCCGGCCCCCCCGCCCCATAAATCCCGAGGGAGAGAATTGGACAGAAGATAAATTCATCCCCCAACTCTGGCTCACAGTTAAGGGAATATCCATAGCATGGTGTTATGATATGGCTAAGGGAAAGCTCCCAGGTTATGGGATATGGACATCCAAAGCCCCCAGAGTCCATGTGTTATTATTAATTTATTAATCTGTCTCATTCTGAGGATTATGTTTTTTTCTGATATTTATTGTAGATTGTTTGTTTTTGTAAGTATCGATTTTAATATTGTTACAATCTATGGTCATTGTGAACTTATGTCTTTGTTATTTGTTGTATTTACATACTTACTTCTGAACATCGGCATATTACTATACAGCCTATCGACAATGTGACTGCGCAGCCCTTACTGCCATTAGTTGTCGGGCTATGTGCAATGCGCATGCCCAATTTATATCTAGTTCTATATCCAGAACGCTAGACACCTGGTGGGCTGTTTTCCTGCATGAATTGGTGAGTGTTATTTTGTTGCAGGTCATTAGTGGATAGGCTGTCCTGCTATTTCCGGTAGGTTAATAAATGTTTTTATACAGCAAGTTAGTATCGCTATGAGTAAGGGCACAGTGTTTTAGCTCGAAACACGTTAGAATGTTTTTTTGTCCAGGGTCTTTGGGCTGTTAATTCTTACTGCTGATACTTTTTGTACATATTCTTGCTTTTAACGCATTGGATCATCAATAAAATTTTTTCCATGTTTTTATAACATATATATTTTTCGGTCGTGCTGGAATACTACTTTTCTTCTGGACAAAGCCCCCAGAGTACTTGCTAGTCGAGAGGAGAGATACCAGGAGGTGGAAATAAAAGGCTGCATGATATCATTGATCTTCTGGGGTTTGTAAAACTTAACCATAGAATCCTCTCTAGCTGCGCGCGAGAGTGAGATCGCGAAAATTAGAGGATTGGGTTTGCTTAGTCCGAATAATGTCAATCTGTCTATTTCGAGATGATTTTTGACCATCTGGATCACTTCCTGCAATGTTGGGACGGTTGGTTCCATCCACTTGGCCAGGAGGCTTCTAGCAGCAATAAAAAATACCACTATATGCCAAAGAACGGAATGTTTTTAAAATGTTGTGGTATATATGGAACAGGACTGTGTTGGCGGTAAAGTAAATGACACTGTATTGAAATTGTATTCGTGATTCCAGACTTCTTATAACTGTCTCCCATAAACTTCACATTTCCATCCACACAAGTCCATAACTAGGAAAAAATCGGTGCGTGTGTTGCCACACGTCGAGCGCGACGTCCTCTTCTGCGCGTGCTCGTGCGAGCGAGTGTGCGCGAGAGTAAAAGGCGAAAATGAGGGGTGCTATATTGAATATCTCTCTATATCTCTCTAGATCGACCATTTAATAAATTTTTAGGCTACACCTATCTCTCTAGCAGGAGAACTTTTTTGCATGGGGGTATACACAGCGCGCGGGAGTCGAGAAGACACTACATCATCTTCATCTGACAACCCGGAATCAAAAAATCTCACCACACACAATTCAAAACACACAAGTGTCATACTCCGCGCTACATCACTCTCTACAGAGTGTACGTACACAGAAGAGAGAGAGAGAGATTATGTAGCGTAGGCTCAAGGGGGGGGCGGTGCTCTATTTTGGGGACTGAGGGAGGTACTTAGCGGTTACACACTTATCACTATAGAAAGAATAGAGGTTGACATCAGTCTCTGGGAGTGCGTGAGAGTTTTTTAATACGAGCGAGTACTAATGAACACAGATACACACAGCCTCTCGCGGAGCATCCATTTATTGAGTAAAGCGTATGTCTTAAGTTACAATGGCACGTAAGTGTGATTTGATTAATATATTATAATATGTGGCATTGCGAGAGCGGTGGGTCTTTTGTTATTTGTTATATTGTTTATTGCGCAGGTATAAAGGTGTAGTAATTTATATTGAGGACATCTCTATGATGCAAACACCAAGCTAAAAATTACCATATTAAAATACTCCCCTAAGTAGAAACACTGATCTACTTAAACTCTATACACACTCTAAATCAAAAAGTGATTAGCTTTTGATCTTCAATAGAATAGTTATAAGTGATAACACCGACACTGGGTTTATTTTCTTTACAATAATTATTCTATGTCTTTGAGGGAACTAAAATAAACTAAGGTAGGGTTAGTTGTGGCAAGTTAGTAATATATATGAAGAAAGTTATGATTTCTCATCTACAAGCAGGCCTACTATAATTATTTTTTAAGGAGAAGCTATTTTGTCTAAATTGCGCGAAGAGGAGTACTTATGATTTTAGGAAAAGTAATCTTTACACATCTCTTACTATGGGAACCATGTTTAATTAATGGAGATAACATAGAAATGTTGTACTCTGAGGCGTGTTACTCGACTTATTTATAATATAATGAGAAGATACAGTGAATAACTGGAAAAGGACATAGAATTGGGATAGTAAGTAAAGAGACAGGTAAAGATGATTACATGTTGTACATGATGGGATTGATTATGAGAGAAGAGAAAGATGGGAAAGTGGCGGGTACAAAGATGGGGGACATGGAGGGATCGCGGAGCGAAATAACGAAAGAGTATGACTTAGAAGTGTATATTAACAAATTATGAGAGAACATATAATGCATGGTTATCGTGCTGGATGAGGAATCAGGGTTTTAATATAGAGGAGGTTTTAAAAATAGGTTATGTTAATAATAAATGTATATATACACAAGGAGATATTAAATTATATAATGTGTATTGTAGGAAAATGGAGAGTATTATGGGGAAAGAGAAACATATAGTCTAATTCTTTTACTAATACAAAAAAATATATTATGCGGTTCCCAAATCTGCTAAACTAACGAAATTATGGACATATTTATAACAGATATTGGGGATTATACATATAAAAGAGGAAATGGCACGATGTTATTCTGAGTTATGATAACCTGTGAGGAAATTAAAACATTATATCACAATACTTGACCAGCATCTCATGGTCTCCTGAACACTAAAGATCATCTCAAAGAATCCGTCCTTCTTCTCAACTGTGCGAAACAACGCAAACTCTCATTGTTGCTTCCTGATTCATTCTCGGACTTGACTACTGTAACTCACTTGCTTATTCGGTCATCCCATCTCTGCTAAACTCCTCTCCAACTCTCCCCTCCCTCCAATCTATCCTGAATTCAGCCCGGCTTGTCTTTCTCTCCAGCCCTAACTGAGCCTCTACCCCTGTGTCAGTCCCACTGCACTGGTTTGAGCCCATCCAAGTACAGAATACAAGCATCATCAACTCATCACTCTCACACATAAGGCTCATCCACAGTTGCTAACAACCCCCATCGACATCTCTCCCTCATCTCTGTCTACCACCCTGCCCGCTCCTCTCCGCATCAGCTACGACATCAAACTACCGTCTACAATCATCCGAACCTCCCACCTCCCATAGCCCTACACTCCCCGTCTTCAAGATTTTGCACGTGCTGCACCCATTCTCTGGACATCCTACCACCTACCACTCCGGCACAACCCCAGTCTCTTCGCAGTTTAAGAGTGTTCCTGAAAACACATCTTCTCAGGCAGGCCTACCAAAAATCTCACTAAAATAGCTACACCCCACACCTTCTCTATCAAACACACATTTCTGTCACTCCCTACACTAGCGGCACTCCACAGGGCACTAATCTATACAATTAAGATGTACTCGTCCAGGCGATGGCAGCGTTCACTCAAATTTTTACACACATATAGATACACTACACATCTCCCCCACCTCCCAGTACACATCATACTACTCAATACAACAGCGCCACACAAATGCGCGAGACGCATCACGCGCGGCAACCAAAATACTCGCGTCTCAACACTTTCACCCCGACACACTTCTCTCACCCTCTCTGGCTCACCCCACACTAGCACCCTCACATAACATTCGATCGCGATCCACGACTCATTCAGCAGCCAACACACAAAGCGCCCTCACCACGACCTTGCTGCTCCCTCCCACCCGATAAAGCGTAAGCGCTTTCACTGTGTAATGTCCTGTCTTTTGTCTGTAATTATACCCTCTACATTGTAAAGTGCTGCGAAATATGTTGGCGCTATATAAATAAAGATTATTATTATTATTACAAGTTTTGTTTTTACTCTATTTGATCCTGTTAGCTAATTTTTATTTCATCTATTTTATTTTGCACATTCTAGGAGACACTATTTGCCACATGAAGTCCAAAGGATAACAAATACAGCAAGATAAACTCAGTCTCATCTGGATAAAATAATATACTACACGAGGATGTTATATGAGCAGTGGGGTAGACTACAGCTTAAGAAATACAATGCCTTAACACTGTGTAAGTAATTACATGGAAAGGTCACCTCTTAAGTAGAGCAGAAGACATGTGAGTGCTCTTTCTTCAGATCACAGGAGCAGGGGTCACCAACCTTTTATAGCCTGTAATTCACTGTCAAGTACAAAGTATTAGTATAGCTTCCAGCAATTACTTGATAGTAAAGGTGGATCTATGACTGAATAGTAAAGGGGGATATATGACTAAATGATACAGTGTTCACCCTAGAGTTGATGGAGAGTGATGCAGCTTTAACTTTAGTACCATGTTTTAATGATGGTCAGAGCGAGGTTGTCGCTACTTGGACACACATTACTACTAAATAATAAATACAAATAAAAGCCAACATATTCTGCAGAACTTTACAATGTGGCGGGTATAAATACAGACAAAACTAAACATCACATAGTAGCAAAGCTATTACTAACCCATCAAACAGGATGTCAGTGGGTTCTGCTGGCAAGAAGGTACAACTCTAGATGAGGGATAGGCAAAGGGGAGACTAGGCCCTGAGTGTGAATGTTAGGACAGTAATTGATCATGTATATGGCATCTCCGGGCTCTATCCCTTGGGTTGGCAGTATTCAGATTTAATGGGGAGAGGCATCTCAAGAGTCGGTTCGGAGTTCGGTCAAGTTCCCCCGGTACTCCCTCTTGGTGTAGGTTGGGTAGGTAAGTGCAAGCTCTTGCCAGGACTTACCCAAGAGTTAAAATTTTGGGTCAGTTGAAAGGCACCCCAAAATGGAGGAAATGTAAATGGTAAAAAAAATGGCAACTTACTGAAGAAACATAACTTACAATGGCAAAAAAAAACGGGATAAAAGCCCCCAAAAAAATTACTCCCAAAAATCTACCTAAGTTTTAATCGGGATGTGGGGATCAAGAGCCCCCAAAACAAAGTGGAGGTATTTATGTAAAGGGTTTTATTTGTATCTGCAAAAGAAACCCCCCCCGAAGTTCTCAGTATAAAATGTTTTTTAGTTTTTCCTTTTTTAAGAAGATGGTGAAAGGGGCCCTCGGCATCTGTGATACTCCACATAAATTCTTTAGTTTCCTAGGGCCTTTTACAAGGTCAACGGGTGGTAGTTTTCCTCTTTTCACTACACTCAGCATAGAGCTGCAGTCGTCCCCCCCCTCCTCATATCTTTTCCTCCATACTGGGACCAATTTTCTCCCCGCCCCAACGCTAACTTTGCCCCCCCAATGTCAAAAACCTTGCCCCCACTGTCCTTCCCTCAACCCTTTTAAGCCTTACCCCAAATAGGACTGGGTTTGGCCTGTGATTGTAGTCATTTGGGGAGTAAGAAACGTACCCCTTTGCTGTTCATGTTGGAAAGAATTTTTCTTAAAGATGCATAAAAATATATACATTACACATAAAGACCATAATACACGTTTCTAGAATGCATCCCTGACTCAACCTTACAAATGCAAAACCCATACCCCCCCCCCCAAACCCCCCCTAAGGGGGGTGCCCCCCCCCCCCCCCCCCCCCACCCCCCGCCCCCAGAAAAAAAAAAAACGGCCTCTAGGACAAATGCGCCCCCTTTTCCAAATAAAACAGTAGCAAAAAAGAATTGTATGGGGTTTTACATACCCAAATGAGTAAAAATCTGTCGCTCAAATCATGACACAGGGAAGTACTCCCTCCATATCCCCCCCACCCACATACAATATCCCCCCCCCACCCCCATACATATCCCCCCCCACCCCTACAAAATTCCCCCCCACCCCTACAAATCCCTCTCCCCCCCACTGCAATACCCCCCCACCCCCATTTCAATATCCCCCCCACCCCCACACAAATCCCCCCCACCCCCAAAAATATCCCCCCCAAACCCCCATAAATATCCCCCCCTACCCCCAAACAATATCCCCCCCCACCCAATACAATATCCCCTCCCCAAACAAAACCCCCCCCCCCCACATACAAAATCCCCCTCCACCCCCATACAAACCCCCCCCCCAAATACAATATCCCCCCCCACCCACATACAATACTCCCCACCACATAAATATCCCCCTCCACCCACATACAATATCCCCCCCCCCCACATAAAAAATCCCCCACCACCCCCAAACAAAAATCCC
>JAODAL010020025.1:0-70491 GCA_025379985.1 Phyllomedusa bahiana
GTTCCCTTGGTCACCTTAGACAGAAGGGGGTGCCCTGATCTGTTAGTATCTCCTTCCGGATACCCATGGGGTTAAATATGAACTTTTCCTTGCTATTCCTTTGGAGGAGGTGTCCTAATGGAATGCCTCGGATAGGAGTGCGTTAGTCAGGACACTAAGATGTTGCTGATGTCCTTGGGCTGACTTAGGGAGCCGCCCTACCAGTTCCCATGCCGATCCTTCACAAAGGGGACTTCTATTATTGGCAAGAATTAGGGGCCACCAAAAATGGGGCCCTAGGGCGTTAACTTTGACACTCTGGGCAGGACGCAGTATTCCTCATTGCCCTGTAAATTCCTGGCCTTACAATTACGCTCCCACTCTCTCCCAGGTCTTCTCCACCCCTAAGTGCCCCGAACACATGGAGTGGCAGCTCCATAACCTGGCAACATGTGACTCTGGGCACCACCCACTGCTCTACCACTATCGGTTGTGGGTCTTTTTTTACCTGTACAAACAAATTGATTGTGACCACAAAATGAGTGTAACCAAACCTCGCTTGGTTCCTGGGGCTTCCCATCTATTACCTTTCAAACTTTTCCAGGCATGCTCCAAGTTTGGGTCCCTCACTCCTCCGTGCCAAAAGTTCCCCCTGGATACGGCAGGAGGTGAGACTGTGACTCAGAGGACTTTTCCTCGGGTCCCCAGCCAGAAGGACAAGGGAAACCCACGATCTCTCTGGTCCCAGGCAGACACCTTACCCTTTACCACATGATACTGGGCGACACTTTTATTACACCACACAATCCCAGAACAAGGGGAAGTCAAAGCCTATGATCAGCACTGGGTAGCTCGCGACGACGAGCCACCACACATGTCTTGCGGCCCGCAGGGGTTTTAGTGTGAGTAAACCGCGGTTGGTAGTTCTCCCTGTGTCCCCTGTACACAGATCACCCTTATACGGCGTGGCCGGAGTTTGGTCTCGCCCACCTGCCTGCCTGCAACATGGTCACAAAACTTCCGGATCCATGAGGGCTTGCACAGTGTTTCCATTAATTTTATTGGTGCATACCCGTCAATTCCCCCCAAGTCTCAATGTGCATGTGTATGAAGCCTTCAAACAATGACGTACACCTTATACCACAGTCCATGGGGTTCCCTCAAAGTAGGACACTGTGCGACGACTGTGACTGATTCCATTGCCTCGCCAGCAGATGATGGGAGGCCCCGGGCTCTGGCAAGAGGTGTCCTCCTTTGGGTTGGCAACCTACCCCCGCTTCTCACCCACCGGGAATCCACTCCCCTCATGACCCTAGGTTCCCCAGTTTGGGACGAGGGACCATCTTACCCCTTCTATCTCCGTGGATGCAGTCCCTTGGAGGAACTCCTCGGTGGCACTTTAACGCTCCACAATGGAGACAAGCTCGTCCAGGCTTTTGGGGTCCGTGTACCCCACACACCCTGGATCCCAGGGTAGGGGCGACCACGAAGCGGTCCCAGCTGACCCGCTTCGTCCACTCTGACGACAGTAAAAGACGTTTCGGGCTGCAAGCCACTGCTGTGAGATTGAAGGAGGTTCATACATCTGTGACCGAGCTGGCTTTGCTGGATCGAACTCCCAGGCGTGAACTCTCCTGGTGCCCAGCCCGCCAGAGATTACCCCCAGTCGGGCTAGGAATCTTCCTCCTGTCAGCCACGTATCCTTGGACGAAGTAGGCCCTTTTGTGGCTCGCCGGTAAAAAAAGGGGGCCAGGAACGTCGGCCCACGGTCCATCGGTAGCTAGCTTCTCCGGCGATCCTCTTCAAAGGTGCCAAGATACGCCTCCCGTCTTGCGTCCGGACCGTGGAGCTGCTACAGTCGAGCCAGGTGTCTATCTGTTGTTGCTCTGTTAAGGGGCTGACTGGTGTGTCGCGATCAAGGAGGCGGAAAGTCTCTGCTTGAGCCGCGCACGGTCTCCTCGTGGGCCTTCTGCGGCTTGCCTGCCAATAGCTGGGAGGTTCGTGTTTGCCTGTATTAACTGCTTCACCAGCTCAGTCCCATTTTGGGTGCTCTGCTGGTTGCACTGTTTGCCGCTTTAATCCATGACATATATTGGTACCACTTTCTCGCTGCCTGTCTCTTTAAGAGAATTGTCCTCTTTTAAAATGCACCGATTAGCATCCCCTCCACCAGTATGTGAGCTTGCAAAGCTCTGGATCACCATGCATGAGTCTTTCAGGCAGTGAGACAGTATGCAGAAGTCAGGTAGATAAACGTTTGCCTTGGCCTCCGTGGATTATTTTCATAACCATAACAAAACGGATTGCAAACATGTACAGCAAAACATAAACAAAATACTTGACTCGTCTGACGCTATACTAAACATGGCAGAAGGTATACTGGAGGTTTACAGCCCGACACACACAGTCAGCCTACCTGCTGACCTTCATTATAACAGCCCGTAAATCCCGGAGGTGTAGCCATGGGAGTAAGCACCCACCCTGCTTATGCTATACTTCCAATAAAGGCCAACCGGGAATTGGGCTGGTACCATACTAACAGATTAAACAGTTTTGTACCTGTCGAACATATATTTACCAACGGCACCTTTTCCTCCACAAGGGCCACCTTACTTGGTGGCATGCATCCTGACTCCCCAGACATATGTCCCAAACCTGATGGATACATACTCCCATGTAGACCTTCCCAGCTGCGGACTTACAATATACATATATATATATATATATATATATATATATATATATATATTTATATATATATATATATACTAAAATATAATATAATATATTAAAATGTGGAAATATATATATATATAGATATACACACATACACACACACAACATTTCAGGATTCAAACATAAAGATATAAATTAAATTTTATGTGAAGAATCAACAGCAAGTGGAAACCATATTGTAAGTTGCCACGAAAATTAATGGAATAATTAAGTAGTAAACTTTGTAAAAAATAACAAACTTAATAGTGGGCGTGCAGAAATTAATCGCCCCCCTCAATTAATACTTTCCATTGCCACCTTTTGCTGCGATGCCTGCTGCAAGTCCCTTGGGTTGTCTCTATCAGTTTTGCACATGCTCCTAGAGAGACTGAAATCGTGCTCATTCTGCCTGGAAAAACAGCTGGAGCTCAGTAAGGTTGATGGAGACATTTGTGAACAGCAGTTTTCAGGCTCTTTCCATAGATTCCGATTCGATTCAGTCTGACTTTGTCTTGCCATTCTAACACCTGATCAGTTTATTTGTAACCTTCCTTGTAGGATTTTTGCTTTATGTTTGGAACATTGTCTTGTTGGAAGATAAATCTCCATCCAGTCTCATGTCTTTTGCAGACTCCAACAGGTTTTCTTCCAGAATGGTCCTGTATTGCTCCATCCATCTTCCAATAAATTTTTAACCAACCATCCCTGTCCCAGCTGAAGAAAAGCGGCCCTAACCATGATTCTGCCACCACCATGTTTGACAGTGGGATAGTGTGTCAGGTTGAGCTGTGTTGGCTTTTACTCCAAAACATCTCGTTTTGCATTGTGGGCCAAAAAGTTCATTTTGGATTTCAATCTGACCAGAGCACCTTCTTCCACATGTTTGGTGTGTCTGCCAGGTGGCTTGTGGTAAGCTTTAAACAAGACTTTTTATGGATATCTTTGAAAAAAGGCTTTCTTCTTGCCACTTTTCCATAAAGGCCAGATTTGTGCCGTGTACGACTGATTGTTGTCCTATGGACAGACTCTCTCACCTCAGCTGTAGATCTCTGTAGTTCATCCAGAGTGATCATGGGCCTCTTGGCTGCATTTCTGATCAGTCTTTTCATTGTTTGAGATGAAAGGTTAGAGGGATGGCCGGGTCTTGGTAGATTTGCAGTGGTCTGATACTCCTTCCGTTTCAATATGATCGCCTGCACAGTGCTCCTTGCAATGTCTAAAGTTTGGGAAATATTTTTGCATCCATCTTTAAACTTCTCCACAACAGTATCAAGGACCTGCCTAGTGTGTTCCTTGGTCTTCATGATGTTCTGTGCTTTAAACAGAACCCTGAGACTATCACAGAGCAGGTGCATTTATACGGAGACTTGATTACACAGGTGGATTATATTTATCATCATCAGTCATTTAGGACAACATTCGTTCATTCAGAGATCCTCAGTGAACTTCTGGAGTGAGTTTGCTGCACTGAAAGTAAAGGGGCCGAATAATATTGTACGTCCCACTCTTCAGTTTTTTATTTTTACAAAAGTTTGAAATATCCAATAAATTTTGTTCCACTTCACAATTGTGACCCACTTGTTGTTGATTCTTCACAAAAAAATTAAAATTTTATATCATTATGCTTGAAGCCTGAAATGTGGCAAAGGTTTAAAAGTTCAAGGGGGTCGTATACTTAAGCAAGGCACTGTGTGTATATATATATAATGCCTCCTCAGGCAATCAGGTATATAGGTATAGGTCCCCTAAGTCAGTATATAGATATAGGTCCCCACAGGCAGTATATATAGGTTTCCACAGGCAGTATATATATAGGTCCCCACAGGCTCACGACCAAAGAAGTTGAGTGCACGTGCTCACGGTCATATCCAGAGATTGTCTTTCAAGAAAGATGTATTAGTGCTGCCAGCATTGCTGCAGATGTTAAAGGAGTGAAAGGGTCACCCTCTAGACAATACACTGCGCACTGCATCAAATTGGTCTGCATGACTGTTGTGCCAGAAGAAAGCCTCTTGTAAAGACGACTCACAAGAAAGCCCACAAACAGTTTGCTCAAAATAAGCAAACTAAGGATATGGAATAACGGAACCTTGTTCTATGGTCTGATGAGACCAAGATAAACTTCTTTGGTTTAGATGGTGTCAAGCATGTGTGACGGCAACCAGGAGAGGAGTGCAAAGTGTATCTTGCCTATAGTCAAGCATGGGGGGAATGCAGGTTTGGACTGCATGAGTGCTGCCTTGGGGGGACATATTTCTTTGAGGGAAACCATGAATCCAACTTTACTGTACATACTGAACAGAGCATATCCCCCCCTTCGGAAACTACAGGTATATTCCAAACATGATTAACCCCAAAACACCTCCAAGGCAACCCTGGCTTGCTCCAAAAAAAAAAAATGGGGGTAAAGGTCGGGTTTGGTCGGCTGTCCCCACCAAACCCTTATTGAGTATCTGTGGGGCATCTTCAAAAGGAAGATGGAAGAGTGTAAGGTCTTTAACATCCACAAACTCTGTGATGTCATCATGGAGGCGTGGAAAAGGATTCCAGTGGCTGCAACCTTTGAAGCTCTAGTGAACTCCATGCCCAAAAAAAGTTAAGGCAGTGCTGTAAAATGATGGTGCCACAAAAATTTTGGCATTTGGGGGCACAATTTGTTCATTTTCACTTAGGGGTACTAATTTTGCTGCCAGGGGTTTAGACATTAATGGCTAGCGTTGTTTTATTTTGGGGGCACACCAAATGTACACTTTTTATACAAGTTTACACTGCTATTTTTATATCGTGTCAAAGTTTTGTATCTGCAGTTTTTCTCCCAAAAAAAGAAATAAAAATTTTTACAAAAAATGAAGGGCGTGTACCACTTTTTTGAATACATATTTTGGGGATACAGCCCCTTAAAATTTTGGTAGGTATAACCCCAATAGGTATTAGTATAAGCCCCTATAAGTGAAAGTTTATGTTTGACGATTATTTTTGGCTTCGACATCGGGGGATAGCTAGTCGCCCCCATCAAAAGGTTTTCGAAGTGACATCCGATTATAGCATGACCATTAAACCCTATGGGAGAGCAACAACACCTTAAATTTTTACACCCAAACAGGCTGGAGAAGCGGGAATTAACACCCAAAAACGCAAATGGATCGTGCAAACATCTTGGCAACACACTTATTTTATAAAAGCCACAGAAAAAAAACCACACCATTCACTACCCGTCTTGTACCACAGCATGCCCCTTTAAACCTGCATCACCCAAAAATTAAAAAAGTCCCAGAAGGCAGATTTTTACAAAACTTTATTTGGGAACTGGCATTGAAAAACCCTGTCGGGAACGCAGCAGGGCCCCCAAAACCCTTTCATGACCCCCAATTTAAAATCCCGGGAAAAGGAGTCTTTCAACCACCATTTTATTTTCACGGGACATTGACTATACCTGTCCGGGGCCACAGCTGACCCCAAAACCCTGCAAAACCCCACATTTAAAAATTTCCGGAAAAAGGATCTTTCAACCACCATTTTATTTTTCACGGGCATTGACTATACCCGTCCTGGGCCACAGCATGACCCCCAAACCTCTTTCCCCACTTTAAAAAAGGCCGGAAAAAGGAGTCTTTCAACCACCATTTTATTTCACGGGACATTAATAACCTGCCCGGGGCCCCACAGCATACCCCCCAACCTGCATAACCCCCAAATTTAAAAATTCCGGGAAAAAGGAGTCTTTCAACCACCTTTTTATTTTCACTGACTTTTTGACAAAACCTGTCCGGGGCCACGCATCCCCAGGCCGGGAGTTACATGGGTGCGTGAGAGCCGAGGCGGCTCCCATCTATAACACCGGGTTAAAATGCCCATACCAGCAACGAAAACTGTCGGGGAAGCAAGTGGGGAAGCGGAAGTGTAGAACTCCACCCTTTCCTCAGTACACAGTCAATACCTGGGTAGCGCTTCCCCCTCTTTATAGTGTGGACCAATTACTTCACTGGAATACGGGGGTTAACGCTCCTTTTAAAACCCAGTGCCCTTTATTTTTTGGCATTCTTTTTCTCATTGTACTCAACGTGCTGGGGGAAATGGTCTCTTACTTTTTTCTCTGTCCTTTGCTCCAACTCCATGTCCTCGAAAACGTACACTGGTCAATTTTTTCCTGTACCCCCTTTACAATTCAGGGGAAATTTTTTTTAACAGCTATTTTGTACAGCAATTTTTTTAGTACTTTAATTCTAGAAAACACTTTTTAAAATGGGAGGGGAATCCCACCATTCTTTTTTTCCCTTTTTTTTTTAAATTGTATTAAATGGGTTTCCAAAAAAGGGGATGAAAACATTAAAGATCTTGCAAAAAAAATCATTTTGCAATATGTGCCCCTTAACATTTCCTACCTATTTCCGTTTCGACAGCACCATCACCCTTGACCACTCTTGACCATTGTGAAGAACAAATGTCTGTTAGAAACAACATTTTTTAGAAAGGACCTGTAGTAAAATTTTTGGCACAGCAAAATGCCCCAAAAAATTTCCCAAAAGCATGACCCTTAAAACCACTTTGGAAAATATGAAGAACAAATTGTTAGAAACAATTTTTTTTATAATAGGACCTTAGTAACTCATTACAGCAAAATGCCCCCAAAAATTCAAAACATGACCCATGAGCCCTTTTGACAATTGTGAAGAACAAATGTCTATAGAAACAACATTTTTTAGATGGGACCTGTAGTTTTTCCCATTTTCAAAGCAGCTTACCCAAAAAATTTATAAAAATGATTTCTCACCACTTTAAAAATGTAAGGAGAAAGCCACTTAGAACCACATTCTGTTCCAAGGACCATGATTATTGCTGTTCCCCACACAACATGACCCCAAAAATTTAAAAAATACTTCTCAGCCACTTTTAAAAAAGGGGAAAGGAAAATGCCACTAAAGCCACATTTTTTCCAAAGGACCATGATTAATTGCTGTACTCACAGCAACTCCCCCCCCAAAAAATTTAAATATGATTTCTCCCACTGTTAAAAATTGTGAAGCAACATGACCCCAGAACCATTACATTGGAAAAATTCTAAAGATGATTTAGAAAATGGAATATTTTTTTAGTCATAAACCTTGGGTCTTTTATCTCCCCCAAAAAAAACCCAGCAAAATGAACTTTTGGGGAATTAGAAAAAAAATTGCAGTAAAAATGATCATTTTAAAAATAATTTTTCAAAGGACCATTTCTTTTGGAGAGGAATGTAAGTAGACCAGCAACTAATCGTGCCCTCGGAAATTGGGGGCCCAAAACACATCAAGATCCTGCCTGATTCATTTTGATGAAATCAAACTTCCACTTTATCTGTGGAAAGCCGATGCATTTGTCTTAATGACTCCTCTGGTCGAAGGCGCTCAGATAGACCGGGCTGCGGGGGCAGGACAACACCTCTATGGCGTGGCGAGCCAGCTTGGGGCCTAGTCCATTTTGGATCCCAAAGTCATTGGTCCGAACACATACAAAAACATGGGTGTTGAACGCAAAGTCGTCACCAGATCTTAAGCTGGTCTCGGGTGTTGTATCGTGGCCTGCATTGCATGGGGTGGTGGGGTGGTAAATAAAGTTTCCCAGGGGTCACCAAATTAGGCTTCTGCCACCTTGCCTGCGCGCCGGCTGCCCCGCTACGGCATTTTGGCACTCTACTGCTGCGGGGCCCGCTGGCGTTTTTCCCACCCGTGACATTTGAAGAACGTAAGCAACCCACAAGTCTCCATTGATCAATTAGAAAGGTCCCCATTTCCTCATTTAACTCTCTATTTGGGGGGTTTGGAAAAAAGTGCCAGTTTTTTTTTGTACCGGGGATCCAAGGAGGTGGCCCCCCCAGTAACTTTGTTTTCATTTTGATGCCTTTAAATGCGGGATCATTTTTGAGGAAAGGGAGCATCCAACCTCATTGAGAGATGGAGCCTTGAGTTCCCAAGCCTTGGGTTGAGGGGCACTACAAACCATCTTCCTCATCTGCCTCAAAACACGCCAACCTTTTTCCAAGGCGGGGAACTGGGGTCTAGGAATACCCTCCTCCTCCCCCCCCTTTCCTCCGAACACTTCAACAAGCCCGACTTGCCCAGAAAAGCACCCCCAGAGCTGAGGGGCCGCCTTTTCACAGCTCTGGACCCTAACCAAATGCCAAAAGAAAGACCCCAAAAAATTGGAAACTGTCGGGCCTTGTGGATTGACGGAGAGAAAGGCCCGGGCTCATCTGTGTCCGTCTTTCCCCCCCGTCGCGGCGGGACCGAGTTTCAGGTGTCCAACGTCGTTTTTAGAACTAAATCACCACAATGGGCTGCGACAAGGCATGCCGCCTGACCAAATTTTGGGGTTTTCAAAACTGGCAAGGGGGGCAGGCTCTTTCACCTGCCTCCACTCTCGGGGGCTCAACCCCCGAGGGTCCGCACCGCTGCTTTTCAGGCCATGTTTCACTTCGTACGCGTAATGGCATTTCGCTGCTTCCCACAAACGCTGGGGCATTGGGGGGGGGAATCCCGCGTGTTGCCACGCAACAATGAAGTTTGACGGGGAGGCCGAGCTGACCGCAAAAGCACCCGGGGGGACGAAGCAGGGGGGGAAGGCGGAAGTCGAACTCAACCCGAGCCCTTTTTCAGCAGGGATCCAACCCGGGTTTGCTCTTAGAATTTTCTGGAAGAAATTCAAAAACATGGCCACAAAAAGGGGGGGTGCTCCAGCCTACCGATTTAAGGCGGCCCCGCAATTTCGCCCGTTTATCGCACACCACCTTTCCCGGCACAAGGTTTTCCCCACCCCGCCACGCTCGGTCTCATGGGGAGCCGTCCACAGCCCTGACCTTTTTGGGACGGGCTCCAAGGCAATTAAATTCAACCGGCCTGGTTCTCTGGGCACGTGAAGCCACCAGAGGGCCTTGGGGGAAAGAGCCCCACATCCCTGGTTTTGAAAAGCGTGCGCCGAGCCTGAACCACCGCACCCCCCAGAGACATCCACCCACTCACCCTGACTGCACAGAGATAAGCGGCCTTGACCGGGTTACAGTCCCCGTGTCGGTGGTAAAGGACTTTTTCCGGGCACAGATGCAGACACGCGCTTGAAATTTTGATGACACGTGGCTGGCCAGGGCAGGGACGCTTTTCTGCAAAAGAAACCCCGCCCGCATCTGGTATTGGGGCAGGGGAGGGGCCCTGAGTGGGGGAACCCCCTGTGTCCACCAGACGGGAAAGGGAACATTTCCAAGGCCAAAAACCTGGCAATGCCGCATTCAGCTTTTGGGTTTGGGGTGTTTGGGTTAAAGTGTTTTCTTCTGCCCCAAACGGAAACAAACTGGCTGTAACTGGCCGCGATTCGTGCAGGTCGCAAACTGGCGAAGGGGAAGGGTGATGGGTTTTCAGGGGTGCTGGTTACTCGGGGCGACGGGGAGGCGAAGCGGAGGCTGATCCCTGACATACTCTGAAGACATGGCAGCTAGAACGCTTTGGGGTGGCGGGGGAAGGGGGGGCGAGACAAGGGTGTACAGGGTTGGGGGGTTTCCCGGCGTGTCTGGCCTTTTGGCCAAGTTTCCCTCCCTTTCAACCATGCATTCGCTGCTTTACAACATTTGGTGGTGGGTTAACCACTTAAGGTTTTTTGCCTCTACTTTTGCGTTTACGGCAAAAGCGGCATAACATCGCTGGGTAATCAGGGCTTTCTCAAAAAAAGGGGCCCCGGCTTGAGAGGTCCTGGACCTTTTTTGACGGCGATAACAGGAGCGGGGGTTTGCGCTGACCGTGGCTGGCGGAATCATATCGCGGACTCTGCGACCGCCCTCTCCCTTTTTGTGGCGGACCCTATTGACACTACCCCATCGTCTTCCTCCCGCCACTGTGAAAACGCTCCAAGCAAATTCTGCGGAAAAAACCAGGGTGGATCCCAATGTTGTTTATCACATCATCATCAACACAAAACTTGGTCCCTGACTTTTCTGATCCAGAAGCGCGGGGGTACAAGCAAGGGGGCGCAAGCGTTGCCGACTGCCCGGATTTTGCCGATTGACCGGGTTCCTTCACCTCCCGAGGCATCAGTAAATGGGGGTCAAGCAACTAAATCATTCCTCTTGATCTTTTAACATGCCTTTTGACCCCAACCGCATTTTTTTCATCAAAAAGGTCTTCAACCAAGGGTTATCCCAGTGGTTGGTACCGAGTTTACATTTTGGCGCTTCATGTTGGCAGCGAGATGCTGAGACAATTTGTGGGCCGTGACGGAGGACGAGGAGGTAAGACTGCTAGATCAGGTTGCATTAAAACCACGAAGGACAGATTTGGGGACGATGTTTTTTACTTGAATTCACAGGGCCCGACCCGCGATACAGGCCTACGGTCCGCAACTGACACCCTGGCATCGTGTTGTCGCCACCTGGAAGGAGCACCTTCTCTCGTACCTCACCTCCATGTCAACCCCCCGTTCTGCTTACCACCTGCTTTTCGCTCCATGTTCAAAAATAAAAATTTGGAAGGAAAGAATAGTTTTTGGGAAAATCCCCTTTTTAAAAACGGCAAATACAGCTATTTTCAAAACCCTCTAATCAAAACAAAATTGCTGGTTCAAATTTAACTGCAAGGGTCTATCAACAAAGCGGACAGGGCAAAATCAAAAAAAAAAAAATATCTGTTTTTTTTTCGTAAAAACAGGGATTTTTTTTTCACCTTTCAATTCCCGTGGTGACTAAGAATTGCTGTTTTTTAAGATTTACTGGATGCTGCCCTCAATGAAAAAAGCTGGGTGCGCAAAATCAAAAAACCGATCGTTTTTTTTCGTATAATACCCCCGGATTTTTTCACCCTTTCAAATTTCCCCGTGGTGCTATAGAATTTCTGTTTTAAATTTACGTGGATCTGCCATGAAAAAAGCTGGGTGCGCAAAATCAAAAAACACGTATCTGTTTTTTTTCGTATGAACACGGGATTTTTTTGGGAACAAACAACCGGCTGCTACAAGATTCTGGTTGTAATTTTTAAATGCAAGGGAATTTTCAAAACGGGGAAAAGGGTAAAATTTTAAAATAACACCTATCTGAAAGTTAAATAAATAAAATGGAGTTTTTCACCTAACAAAAAGGGCCTGCAGTTACTGAAAAAAGATTTTTTCCAAAATTTTAATTTCAGGCGCCCAATATCCAGGAAAAATTTAATAGCAAACTGTTAATAATAAAGAATTGCAGTTCAATGTCTACACTAAGTCTTGGGAAACTTTACCAGGTTCTTTATAATAGAACTTTTCTTGTTTCGCCCGCGGGGCCCCCCCCCCCCCTCCCCCCCGTGACTTTTCAGCGTAAGCTGCTTTAAAATTCTCTACTAACAATAAAATCTTTTAAATCTCAATCAAAATAAATTGGAAAGGGTCACAGCAATAAGAGGTTTCTCTTGCAGAAATAACTAATATCCCTGAGCTTTTTGGCCCCAGGCAACACGTCCTATTTCCAGAGACCTGAGAGACACTAAAGGGTGAAGAGGAAACGCTGTTCTATGTAATACGAGGTCATGTGATTTTTCCAGCCAATCGCAACCATACACATCCCAGTCATGACGTCGCACACACATCTCATCCTGCTCTATTCTGTAATCTGATTTCCTGGCCGCCAAAATTACAGGAAGCGCCGAAAATGGCGCGATCTTAATAGATGATGCACAGATTTTAACCTTAATTATCGCATGATCTGAAAATTTCGATCACCATAAAAACCTTGCCGATTTCAACTTTGTCGATAAAAATCGCTCAACACTAAGAAAGATAAGTAAATATACAGGTCACTGTAAATATTTGGGTATACAACCCTTTTAAGTAGGTAGGTATAGACCCCTCTAGGTGTAAATGCAGCCCCTTGTAGTTAGATAGGTAGGTAAATAGGCTCCATTGACTGATAAAAAGCAAACGGCATACCTCAAGCAGCTGGCTCTAGAAACTAGTGTTCAGCATGACGTGATCACACCTCCTACACCATGCCGCTGCTCCCGGCATCTGTTAGGCCAGAAGCCTTAAAGAGGTTGTCTCACTACGAAGATCATAGTTTAAAATGAGGGGACCAGAAAACTAAGCATGTCCGTCCTTCGTTACCATTAGCAATGGACCACTCCAGTTCTTACGTGGCTATGAGGTGCCTGCATGTTAGATACCCCCATAAATTACTCTATCTAAGAAACTACACCCCTTAAAGTATTCAAAATAGCATCTAGGAAGTTTATTAACCCATTAGGTATGTCACAGAAATTAAAGAAAAGTGGAGGTGCAATTTCAAAATTAAATTTTTTTGAAGATTTTGAATCTTTATCCATTATTTACTGGAAGACGGTAAATGTGACAAGGGAAATGCAACTCAACATTAATTCCACCAATTCTGTCATTTGTAAAGATATTCCATATGTAACCCTTGTGTGCTATTTCGCTCAACTATAAGCCTCAGAATAGGAGGAGCACCTACCGGACTTTGGAGTCTCCTTTTCTATACGATTTTATTTAGGAGTCATTCCAGGTTTGCGGACACCCTAAGGCGCTAAAACTTAATAAGTAGTGGTTTTAACGATTAAATTAAACGCAAAGTTGAAATCGGCCGGGTTTTTATTTTTGAAACCCGGGAAATTTTTTCGATCACGCGATAATTTAGGGGAAAAAACTCGAAAAATCTATTTATCGCGCCATTTCTGGGGTTCCCCGTCATTTTTTGGGGGCCAAGGGAAATCGGTTAGGGGAATAGACCCAAGGGGGGGGTGCGACCCCTTGCTTGGGAAATGTTATGGTTGTTATTGGGTGGGGAAAAATCACATTGACCGTTTTTTTCAAGAAAAACCCCTTTTTGTTCAGCATCAGTGTGGGGTTGTCTCATAAGAGCAGTAGTGTGCAGGTCTCTTTTCAATAAAGCTCAGCAAAACAGTTCTCTTTGTTTTACCAGAAAACTATGCTTTTAGCTGGGGAAATTGAAAAATAGGTAGATTGGGAAAATTTTAGTTTTTTGTTACTTAGGCTTTAAATTTGAAAGGGGGCATCTAGCGCTGTAAACCCGCTGCGGGGGAGGGGGTGCGGGGGTAAAAACAGACAGGGCAGGTTTGGGAGGCAGGGAGGTTTTGAAAAGGGGGTGGTATTTTTGAGCCCAGGCCCCTTTTCTTTGACCCTGCATTGAAATGGGTTTTTTTTTAAAAGGTTTTTTGGGGCCCGTTTTTGGGGAAATAATTTGCTTGTATTTTTTGCAGCCTGTTTCTTTATATTAGGATTTCAAAATCTTTTCTAGTAACTTTCATTTTTTATTTTGAAAAGGTTTCAAAACTTAAACCCTTTTATTAATTTTTTCACAATTTAATTTAGGTTTTTTTTTTCCTTTTTTCGCAGCTCATTTTGTTCAAAGACCCACTTTTTTACTAACAAAAGGGTACAGAACTTTTTTTATTTACCAGAGTTGGGATTTATAAGGGGCAAAAACCAAGTTTTTTTACTGTACACAATTTTAATTTTGGTTTTTTGTTTACTTTGGGGAACCCAGCTTTTTTTGAGAAACCCCACTTTTTACTCACAATAGGGTACAGAACTTTTTTAGTCAACCCCAGGTGTACTTCATAGGGTGCAAAAACCACCTTTTTTATTATCCCCAAAACAATTAAATTAGGGGTTTTTTCCCCTTTGGGGGCAGGCCCCTTTTTGTTTGAAAAAACCCATCTTGTACTTTTTATTACCATACAGAAATTTTTTAGTAACGCAGGTGTATTTGATAGGTGCAAAAAACTCACCTTTTTATCTGTACACGATTTAAATTTGGTTTTTTTTTACTTTGGGCAAACTCAGTTTTTTTTTCAAAAACCCTTTTTTTGTAAAACAATAGGATACAGAACTTTTTTTAGTCACCGCGGGTTTATTTATAGGTGCAAAAAAACCCCTTTATTAGCCATTAAAACAAATTTTAAATTTGGTTTTGTCACTTTGGCCGCCGCCCAGTTTTTTGTTGAAAGGGCCCATCTTGTACTTATATTAGGATACAGAAACTTTTCTAGTTTAAATGCAAAGGGGGGTATTTGATAGGTTTCAAAAACTCACCTTTTAATATTTACATGATTTAATTTTGGTTTTTTTTTTACTTTGGCGGGAGCTCAGTTTTGGGTTCCAAAGATCTACTTTGGGAACCTTTTTCGATAGGAAAACAAAAAACTTTCAAGTCCCGGGAGGTGGGATTTCATAGGGCAAAAACCACCCTTTTTATTATCCGGGATAAAAACTTAAATTAAATTTTTGTTCCTTTGGCGCAGGGAAATTTTTTTCTTAAAGACCCTTTTTGTTTCGGATATTTACCAAACAGAAATTTAAAAATTTTCTAAAAAATTGGGGTTGTAATTTTTATTTGGTGGGAAAAACCACCCCCATTATTTCGAATAAATTTTTAATTTAAAAGTGGGTTTTTTACTTTGGGCAGCTCCCGGTTTTTTTCAAAAAAAACCCCTCTTGGTACTTTTAAAAACCATACAGAAATTTGCTAGTAAAATTGGGAGGGTAAATTTCAAGGTGCAAAAAAACCCCCCCTTTTTTTTTAACCTTAAAACATTTCAAATAGGTTTTTTTTTTAGTTTACTGTTGGTGTATTTTTATTTTGCAAAAAACCCCCCGTTTGGGTTATCCGTTTTAACTTTTTAAATAGCTGTAATTGCATGTGGTTTCGGGCTAAATTTTTTTTTTTCCCAAAAGCCAGTTGACCAAAACCCAAACTGATGAGAAAAATTTTCCCAAACAAATTTCCTGTTTTCAGGGGCAAAAAGCAAATTTTTTACCTTTTTAAAAACCCGGGTTTTTTTCCAAATTCACCAAAAGCCCACTTTAGAAAGGGTTGAAAAACCCTTTCCCAATTTCCCAGCCCCAAAACCCCCCGGGAAAAGGGGGAAGGAAAAACTGTTTTTGAAATTTTTCCAACCCCAACCCATTGTAAATTTGCTAAAACTTTTAGCCCAATTTCAGTTCTTAAGGGGAATTTTTTAAATTTTTAAAATACGTATTTCCCTTTTAATAAAAAAGAACCCCAAAAAACCCTTTTCCCTTAAAACCTTTTTTATTTTTGTCTTTCTTCCTTCAAAACTTTTGGGGCCAAAAAGGGGGGGAAAAATATGGGGTTTAGGGAAATTCTCCCCCGTTGGGACGACCAAACCCCCGCAAGACCAGCGGAAACGTCGGTGCAACCTCAGGCCCAAATCATCCCTGGGTTTTGGGCCTTCCCTTAAAACCCCAGATCGGAAAAACTTTCCTGAATTTTTCCGGGGTTTAAAAAACCTCTCCTTTTTTTTTATTTTCCACCCCCCCAGCCCCTATCCTTTTTTCCCCCCTTTTTAAAAAAAGGGGGACCCCGGTTTGGGGGAGGGGTGGCCAAAAGGGTTTTCAATGTCCCCGTTTTAAATAAAATGGGTTGGTTTGAAAAGAAATTTTTTTTCCCCGCACTTTTTTATCTGTGGTAAAGGTAGGGGAAAAATTTTTGGTCAAGCTGCGGTCCAAGGACAGGGGAATTTGGGCTAATGCCAAAATTCCAAAAAACCTTTAAAAAATTTTGGGGGTTTTGGGAAAAAAAGGGGCTTTTCTTCTTGGTTTTTTAATCTTTTTCCAACCCCGGTTTAGAAAGGGCATCTGCGGGAGGAACCCGGGAGGTCAATTCCTTTCCAACTAAAAGGGGTTTCCTTTTTTTTTTTTCTGCATCTTTTTTAAATTCCTTTGGGGGGTTCCCCTGCAGGTTTTTTGGGGTTCTGGGCTGGGGGGCCCCAAAGGTTAAAAGGTATAAAATTTAATGTCCCCAAAGGGTTAAAATAAAAATTGGTGGAAAAAAAGACTCCTTTTTTTTCCCGGGACCGGTTTTTTAAAATCCCCCGGGGGGTTTCCCCTGAATTTTAAAAGGGGTCATGTTGTAAAAGCCCAGGAAAATTGGTTTAAAATCAATGTCCATTTTTCCAAAAAATTTAAAAGGGGGTTTTAATTTAAAAATCCGATTTTGCGGTTTTTTTTGAAATCGGGGTCAGCAGGTTTTGGGGGCTTAAAAAACCCCGGTGGTTTGGCCCCGGACAGGTTAGTCAATGGGCAGGTTTTCCAAAAAAGTAATTGTGGGGTTTAAAAAGGGCTCTTTTTCTAAAAAACTTTTTAATTTTTTTGGGGGTTTTTTATGCAGGTTCCTGGATTCTGTTCCCAAAAACAAAAGGAAATCCCAAATTTTTCAATAAAAAGGGGTTTAAATCCTATAAACCTGGCCTTTTTTAAATTTTTTTTTCGGGAGGGTTTTAAAGGGGTCTTAGCTGTGGTTTCGGGAAAAAAAGGGGAAAGTGGAATGGTTTTTGTTTTAAAAAATTTTTTTCTGGGGACGTTTTATAAAAAAAATTGTTTTTTTTGGGGCCTAAGAAATTTTAACACGTATTCCCATTTGACCGGTGTTTTTGGGAAAAGTTTAAATTCCCAGCTTTCCTCCAAATCCCCTTTTTTTTGGGTTTGGTAAAGGGAAAAAAGGGGTTTTTGGGTTTCCCTGTTCCAATTAGAAACCCCGTTTTAAAAAAGGGCCCCTTTCCGTTTAAACTATTATTTCCCCCAAATATCGGAAAATTTTCTTATTAAAATTGCCCCATAAGAAATATCGACCTATGACGATTTTGTCGAAAAAAAGTTAATCCCCCTCAAAAAAAATTAATTAACCCCCCTTACTAAACTAAAAAGCCCCTATTTTTAAAAAAATTTAACCCCTAAAAAATTTTATTGTTTAAAATTACGAACCCCGGGTGTTTCAAAAAATTTTTATTAGTAAACAAAAAAGGGATTTCCCCAAAAAAACCCCCGGTTCCTTTCCCCCCCGAAATTTTTCCTAACCCCAAAAAATTAAAATTGGTTTTCAAAATTAAAAATTTCCCTAAAAGTAAACAAAAAGTTAAAAAAACAAGCTAAAAATTTTCCAAACCTGCACAAAAGCCCGCAGGGGGGGCTGTAGGAACGGTTTTTTTTCCATGCTTTAAAAATATTGAAGAAAAGGAAAACTGGGGTTAAATGGGATTTATAAAATATTTTTGGGGGTTTTTTTAAATAATGCCCGCCCAAAAATGACCTGGGCCCCGGCCCAGCCCCCCTAGAATCCTTCACCTATTTAAAAAATTCCCCCAGGGGCCCCCTTAAAAGGGCCCAAAAAATTTTAACCCCCCCCAAAAAAAAACTGGGGTTAAAAAAGGGGGAAAAGGTTGCCTTAAATTAAAAGTCATGCCCCAAAGGGGGAAAACTAAGGAAAAAAAACCCAAGGCCCCCCGAAAAAGTTAGGGGGCCAAATAAATTAAATTTGGGCCCGAGTTTTTGGAGTGGGGGGACGGGGCTAGCCCCAGCCCGCATGGAAGGTTTTAAACAGTGGCACAAAGAACCATTCTGGGAGGTGGCAAAAACAGGAAATAAAGGCTAAAAAAAAGAGTTTTTGGGACAAAATGAAAACAGGGGTAATTGGTCCCCGGCCCCCCAGCCAAAAGCCCCCCCGGCCAAGGCCCCTGGAAGGGCAGACAGTGGCACAATCCAGAATGTGGAGGTCACGCCCCGCAACCACCCCGCAACCAAAGAGGTCAGGGAGTGGGCCCTGACATTCTGGAGGTGGCAAAAAACGGAAGAGGCCCCCCTTGAAAAAATTTGGGGAAAAATGGGGACAAAGTCTTGTGGGGGCCGGGCCGAAAACAGCGCAACATGGGGGAGGGTGGCAAAATTTCCTGGAATTCCAAAAACAATAAGGGCCCCAAAAAGTGGGACAATGACACAGTGTGGAGGTCACGGGAAGGGGAGCCACAGCAACAGCATGAGGCAAAAACATTGGGAACAAACACATTCCGGGGGTGGTTTCAAAAACAAAGGGAAATAGGCCACAAATGGGCAATGAAAAAAATGTGTGGAAAAGGCCCGGCCCGCAGCCCCAGCACACCAAAGAGTCAGGGGAGTGGGCCCCAATGACTTCTGGGGGTGGCAAAAAACGGGAGGGCCCAGATGGGACAATGACACTGTGTGGAGGTCACGGCAGCAGCCCGGCGCTGGTTTAGGCCAAATTTGGCACAATCACATTTTTGGAGGTTGGCAAAAACTGGGGTAGGCCCCAGAGTGGCACAAAGACAGGAGTGGAGGTGGCGGCGGCAGCAAAAATGAGGCAGAAAAGTGGGCCAAAAGAAATTCCCGGATTGGCAAAAAACGGGGAAAAGGGGCCCCAGAGTGGCACAATGACCCCCAAGGGTCAAGGGTCCACGGGAGCCCGCCACAGCCGCCCCATGAGGTCAGAAAAAATTTTCACAATCACATTCTGGGGTGGAAAAACTGGGGTAGGGCCCCAGAGTGGGACAAGGGCCCGAGAGGGGGAGGTGACGGGGGGGGCCCGGGGCAAAAAGCATGAGGTCAAAGAGTGGGACAATGACCAATTTTGGGGGGTCACAGCAGCAGGGCCCCACAGCAAACATAGGTCAGACAGTGGCACAATGGGAGAGTGTGGGGGGGGTTGGGAATACCCTACCTGGTAAGGGTGGTTTTGGGGGGCAGATAGGGGAAAACTGTCCCGCAGATGTGTGGGGAAACAGGCGGGGGCGGCATCAGAATAGGGGGCTGAGGCAAAGGGAGTTTTTAACCCAAATCAATTTTTTCAAAAGTTTTTGGGGGAGGCGCATGGCTGATTTTATTGTCTGACGTAAGGGCATTGGTGTGGGAAAAACCTGGCCCCGATCCCGCCTGATTCCCTCTGTCAAAGGGCAGTCGTTCCCCCATTTCAGTGGACGAGCGGGGTTCTCCCCTTTGGGTAAAAGGGGTGGCCCCCCCGCCCCGAACCCCGCTCTTTATGCCCCACTACCCCGGTCCGGGCAGGGGCAGCCCCTTTTCCCCTGCAAAAATCGGCAAGGGGTTTCGGCCAAAACATCCCGTTTGGCTGCCCCGTATCCGCGGATCTTCTAACTGGGGTTTGGGAGGTTTTTTTTTCCAAGTAGGGGCCCCCCCCTGTTGGTTCAGGGTCTGCTCCAGATCCTTCGCTGCCCGCTGCTGGTGACTGCCCTTTCCCCAAATAGGGGGGAAGGAAGCTGTCAATAAAAATTTAAAACCAATGGAAAAACTTGTTTCGGGTGGGTATGGCTTAAAGGGTTCCACAAACCGTGGGGGCTTCCCCAAAACCCCACAAAAATCTTTATAAAGGGGATATTGGACCCCGGTAAAATTTTAACAATTTAATTTAAGCACTTTTAAAAATTTACATCCCCTTTAGGGATTTTAACCGTGATATACAGCAAGGGCCCAAAAAAATGGGCGAATGGTAATTTGCATATACTCAGCGTTAGGTTGCACCCTTTCCCGGGCGTTCAAAAAATTAAAAGGCAAAAGTCCCCTGGGATCGATCTGGGAGGGTTCCAGGGGCCCCGAGCAGAGTGGCGCAATGATGGTTTGCTAGCGCCACTCGGGCTGACAACGTTTCGGGGCAAACCCCTCCCCGGTTCCCCCAGGAGGAAGGGGAGGAGTTTTTTCCCCCCAAAAGTTGCACGTTTCCCCAGTGCGCGCTAGCTAACCCTCATTGCGCCAAACTCTTCTCTGGGGGCCCCGGCAAACTCCCAGATCGAAGCATGGGCCCTTTTGCCTTTTAATTTTTTGGGAAAGACCCCCAGGTCGCAACCTAACGCTGAGTATATGCCCATTACCAAAAAGTCCCCCCAAAATTTCATGCGGGAAAATCACGGGTTGAATGCCTTTAAAAAGGATGTCAAAAATTTTTAAAAGATGGGGTTCATTTAAAGGGGTTTTGAAAATTTTACCTGGGGGAAGGGAACCCGCTAACATTTACTCCAGACTTAGGTTGCTGGCGAAGGAGTGGTTTCTGCTTTCCACCCTTTCCCCCCCTTCCCCCGGCAGCCGGGGGCAGTAGTACGTGAGCGCTGGGAAAACCCCCCGGTCCAAAACCTGTCAGAGGAAGGGGAGAAAGCCGCACATGGGCACGGCCAAAAAGACTCGGTGGGTTTCCCCATAGATTTGAGTTTGTTCCCCTTTCAATAGCTGGGGAAAAAGGGCTCCCCTTTTGGACCGTTTGCGAGGGGGCCAATAAGGGGTGAGAGCCGAAGTCATCCCTTGGGCCCGGGTGTTTACTATTTTCCCGTCATACCAGGCAAATCAGCATGCTGTGGGGCCCCTTTGACAAGTGACTCCGAGGGGGCTCCCTGCCTCCATCTCCACTGTTTTTACTGCCCCCGGGGCTTACGGGTTTTATCGCCTCGTCTTCCCATCTCCATCTACCTTCCCCCACTGCTCCCGCTCCTTCCTCTCTTTTCACCCTGGGGGAAAAAATCCAATCAAAATTTTACCCGACAATCTTTGCTCAAAACCCCTTTCCCCCTCCTCCTCCTCCCTTTCAGCCCCCTCCCGGGCTCAAAATTTTGGCCCGGGGATGTAAATCGGCCCCCGTCTCCCTCCCCTGCCCAGGGCCCGATTTTTCACATCCTTTTTCCCGACAAGAAGCAGGGTTTGGAAAGACGTTTATTCATCCCGTTTTCCTGGCCAATTTACAAAAAAGTCACCCCCCCTCGAATTTCCTCAACAAACGGCAAAGGGGTCAAGCATTTAGTGCCACGGGTGACATCCAAAAATTTTTAAAAGGGGAGTTTCTTCTGTCTGCCTGGATCATCAAAAAAAACATTAATTTGGGCCCTTTTTCTTGTTTTTATACAGTCTGTCCAACATGTGCAGGCGGAATTCCAGCGGGGGGAAACATCGCAAAATCAGGGGTGTTGGGGGGGGCCGTTCTGCCCCCTGCAACTCGAGGGGGTTTTTCCGGCTTTGTACAAAAAGGAAAAGTGCATGCACAGTTTCCGGCCATTTTCAGGGAAAGTTTATTTTTAAAACGGTGGAGAAAAAAAAAATTCGGAACCTTTTTCAAAAACCCAAATTGAAAAACGTGCGCCATGAGGGGGGCATGGACCATCCCTCCTCGGTGGGGCGTGGACAACCCTTTTCCTTTCCCCTTGTCTGTTTAACCCTGATTCCGATTTTCAGTTGGGCGGAGGAAAACCACACATCGATTTTTCTTGCTGCATGGAAAGCGGACAGTTCCTCCCCTTTGTGACCCTTTGTTTTTTCCCAATTTAACCAGGTGTTGAACTTTCGTTTACACCCCCTGTGGGCCCCCCAAAAAGGGTATATGGAGCGTACTTGTGGGGGGGGAGATGGTGGTAGAGATGGTGGAGGAGGAGGGGGCGGGGCATTTGGAAACAGGAAACCGGGAGTTTGACAACGTGGAGGAGAAACCCGGGGGTCCCCTGTCCAATTGTTTGGGGTTCCTGGGGCCCGGGAAAACACATTCACCCCTTGGGGCCCAAAGGACATGTACTTTGGGCCCGACCGTAGTTACAGCTCCAGACGTCCGCGCTGCCCGGGCACCGGGCCCCCCCCCCCCAAAACCCCTTTAAACCCCAAAAGGGCTGGCCCCCCTTTTGTGCTTTTTTAAAAAAAGAAGTGTTTGGGACTTTTCCTTTTTTAAAAGAATTACGGGGTGGAAACCCCCATCTCGGCTCGGCACAAGCCCTTTTTTCCCCTGAACGGGGCAGGTCCACCATTTTTGGGAAAGGGGGGGGACTGCGGGACCAACAAATTGGACAAAGGGGAAAGGGCAGCTTCTGCACCTTAGGGAAAAAAAAAAATTGGGCGCATTTTCTGTTGTCTTTTTTGGGAATCGCCTCGTTTAACGGGCTGCCCGGCCCCATGAAATAGCGAGGAGCAGGAGCATCTGGACCCGGGGGATGATGGGAAAGAGAAACAGCTTCCCCTTTTGGAAAAGGTGGTGGGGTCTTGGGCTGGCCGGGGAATGGCCTGCGTGCCAATGGGCGCTGGGTGCTGTGCCCGCCCGGGGGCAAAGGAAAGGGGGCCCCCACATCTGAGCCCTGTTTTTCCCCGGCCACCGGATGGGAAAGTGCATGTGGGGACGCAAGGCCCGTGGTACAAAAAGTTAGTTTCCCCGGCCACGCTTCACTTTCGCTTACAAAATTCTACATATACCCTATTCGGCTTTCCCCCGGTGTCTTTTCAAAGAAACCCGCCACACCCCGAAAATTTCGGATTTTACCGGGCCCAAAGCTCCCCACTAGTTTACTTCTGGGCCGCCCCTGCCTCACTGAGCCCCCGTGGGCCCCTCCTTTTTTGGGCCTGCTAACGGGTTTTTTTTACCCCTGACCGCTTTGGGCCCCCACCTCACCTGCTTTCTATCCTGCTGACTCACGGCCACATGAACCCCCCTTGCCCGGCTGCCCCGCTGCCGAAAGCCCCCAAAGGGTTTTAAAAACCCTTTCTCCCCAAAGATTGGGGAAAAACCCTTTTTACTCAACCCGGCTCCCAAGGGCGGTCGGGTACATCATCATCTATTTGTGTTTCATCGTCACTGCTGCCTCATCACCGGTCTTTGGTTTGCAAAAGGGTGACCCCCCACAACAAGAAACCCCCCATGCTACTCTTTAAACATCTTACTTTGCCGCCTACTTGGGAAGAAGCAGGGGAAAAATTGGGGCCCCCTTTCTTTCGCTGCCCAAAAAACTGGGGTGAAAAACCCACCTCAAATTGTTCATCCTCGCTATATAGTGGCGCGAGGCCCAAGACCCCCATAGTAAATCTCTTTTGGGGGAAAACCGGGTGGGACAGGGCGGGTTTTAGGGACCAAAAAGGTGAAAGGGGGGGCTGATCCGCTCCCGGGGCCCGCCAACAAAGGGGTTTTGTCTGACGTTCCCACCGGAAAACTTGGCTGGGGTTACAGATGTCATTGGGAGGAAGTGGTTTGGCCTTGTCAACCAATCAAGAAACCCCAAATTGGGGTTGCTGAAAAAACACTTGGGCCCCTAGATGACAGCAGCATTTTGGGCCCCAAACCCAGTGACCCCTGCTGCGACGTCCCCCTTTCTGTGCTGGGGACCTGGGCCCGGAATGTTTTTGGGCCCCTGCCACTCGGCCCGGTGAAGGCCCGCCACCTCTCTGTCTGAATTTCGTTTGTTTTAAAAAAGTACAGACACTGTTTTATGAAAAATACCCGTTAAAAGATTTTTAAAAAACACCCTGTTTTGAGCCAAATGAACCCGTAACAAGCCCTTTGGGAAAACCCTTGGATATTTAAAAATTTCGCTCCCCAAATGGGAGGAAAAAAATTTAAATTTTTTAGGGGCCCGTTTGAAAACTCTGTGTATTTTTTTGGATATAAAACACAAACAGGGTTCGGGTATGAAAATTAATTCCCCAGAATTTCCATTGGCGGTTTAAAAAAAAAGTTTCTTTTTAAATGAGTACAACTGAGAACAATGCTTTAAATTTCCCCCGGGTGTTTAAAATTTTGGCAAAAGAAAATTAGCAGCCCCAAAATTTCCAGCTTTGTAGCATGTTTTCAATTTGGGGGTTTTTTTGCCACACAACAAAAAGATAAAAATTTTTAAATTTAACCCTTTTCTTGTGAATTAGGGTACCCGGGGAAAAATGTTAAAAAAATTTTGGGGGAGGGGAAAAAGGCGTTTTTTTTGGAGTCCCCCACCGCTATAAAAAAACGCTTTAATTTAAACCCCCGGAGTAAAAATTCGCCAAAGAATTGAGCCACCACAAACTACTAGCTTTTTTTAGGGTTACAAAGCGGTTTTTTTTTACGCTAACCAACAAGAGAAATTGTAAATTTAAACCCTTTTCCTTTGTGAAATTTTGGCTACAGGAAAAACTGAAAATATTTTGGCGGTGAAATGGCGGTTTTTTTGGAGTCACCACAGCGAAAAAACAACGCCAAAAATTAAACCCCCTTGGATTTTAAAAATTTCGCCCAAAAAATTTGAGCCCCCACAAAATACTACTTTTTAGCGGGTTTTTCAATTCCGGTTTTTTTATAAACCCCCACAACAAGAAAATAAAAATTTTAATTAAACCCTTTTCTTTGTGAATTAAGCTACAGGAAAAATTTAAATATATTGGGGTGAAAAAGACGGTTTCCCCGGAGTCACCCCAGCTGAATAACAAAGCTTTTAAATTAAAACCCCCGGAAATTAAAAATTTGGGGCCAAAGAAATTTACCACCACAAACTACTACTTTTTAGCGTGTTTCAATGGGGGTTTTTTTTTACGCCAACAACAAGAGATAAAATTTTAAATTTTCCTTTTTCTTGTGAATTAGGCTTTCAGGAAAAAAGTTGTAAAAATTTTGGCGGTGAAAATGGCGGGTTTTTTTGGGGCAACCCCAGCTTTATAAAAACGCCCTTTAAATTTAACCCCCGGGTAAATTGCGCCCAAAAAATTGAGCCCACCCCAAAAACTATAATCTTTGTAGGGGTTGTTACAAAAGCGGGGTTTTTTACGCCACACAACAAGAATAAAATTGTAATTAAAACCCTTTTCTTGTGAATTAGGTACAGGAAAAATATATATTTTTTTGGGAGTGAAAAAGGGGTTTTTGGGGGTCACCACATTGAATTTAAAAACCTTAAAAACCCCCGGATTTTAAAATTTTGCCAAAGAAATTTAGCCACCACAAAATAATACTTTGTTCTTGTTTTTAAAAGCGGGGTTTTTTTTTCGCCACAAAAGAGATAAAAATTGGGAAATTTAAAACCCTTTTCTTTGGAAAAATTAGGCCCACAAGAAAAAAAAGTATATATTTGGGGGGTGAAAAAGGCGGGTTTTTTTTGGGTCACCACAGCTGGGAAAAACAACCCCTAAAATTTAAACCCCCGGATTTTAAATTGCGCCAAAAAATTGAGGCCCCCACAAAAATACTAGCTTTTGTAGCGTGTTACAATGCGGGTTTTTTTCGTACACCAAAAAAGAGAAAATTTTTAAAATTTAAAAATTTTCTTGTGAATTAGGTACAGGAAAAAAATATAATATTTTGGCGGTGAAAAAAGACGGTTTTTTTTGGGGTCCCCCCACGCTGAATAACAACGCTTTAAATTTAACCCCCGGGTTTTAAAAATTGGGGCCAAAGAATTGAGCCCAAACCCCAAACTACAAACTTTGTAGCGTGTTTTCAAAAGCGGTGTTTTTTTCGCCAAAACAACAAAAGATAAAAATTGTAATTTTAAACCTTGCTTGTGAATTAGGGAAAAGGGAAAAAAAGTAAATATTTTTGGGGGTGAAAATGGCGGTTTTTTTGGGGTCACCCCAGCTTTTTAACAAAGGTTAATTAACCCCTTTTGGGTGTAAATTGCGAAAAAAATTTTTGCCCACACCTAATAGCTTTTTTTAAGCGTGTTACAAGCCGGGTTGGGTTTTTACGCCACAAACAAGAGAAAAATTGTAATTAAAACCCTTTTCTTGTGAATTAGGCTACAAAGGGAAAAATATATATATTTTGGCAGTGAAAATGGCGGTTTTTTTTTGGGGTCACCACAGTTTAAAAACAACGCTTAATTTTTCCCCTGGATTATAAATTTTGCCAAAGAATTGAGGGCCCCCAAAAACTACTAGCTTTGTAGCTTGTTACAATGCGGGGTTTTTTTTCGCCCCACAACAAAGATAAAAATTGTAATTTTAACCCTTTCTTGAGAAAATTTGGCTACAGAAAAAAAGTAAAAATATTTTGGCGGTGAAAATTTGGGGTTTTTTTTTGGAGTCACCCCAAAATTTAATAACAACGCTTAATTAACCCCCGGATTTTTAAATTTTCGGGGCCCAAAAATTGAGCCACCCAAACTACTAGCTTTTTAGGGGTGTTACAATGCGGTGATTTTATGCCCCCACAACAAGAGAAAAAAATTTTAATTAACCTTTTGCTTGTGAATTAGGGGTACCAAAAAAAATTTAATTTTTTTGGCGGGAAAATGGCGGTTTCTTGGAGTCACCACCGCTTTAATAAAAACCTTAATTTTAACCCCCGGGTTTAAATTGCGGGCCAAAAAAATTGAGCCCACCACAAAATTCTAGCTTTGTAAACGTGTTTTAAAAGCCGTGTTTTTTACCCACACAACAAAAGATAAAAATTTTAAATTAAAACCCTTTTCTTTGAAATTTGGTAAGGGGAAAAAAGTATTAAAATTTTGGCATTGAAAATGGGGGTTTTTTTGGGGTCACCACCCGCTGAATAACAAAAGCTTAATTAACCCCCGGGTGGAAAATTTCGCCAAAGAAATTTAGCCACCAAAACTACTAGGGTTTGAGCGTGTTTTCAATCGGTGTTTTTTTTTCGCCCCACAACAAGAGATAAAATTTTAATTAACCTTTGGGTTGTGAATTTGGGGTACAGGAAAAAAATATTTTATTTTGGGGGTGAAAATGACGGTTCTTGAAGTTTACCACAGCTAAAAAACAACGTTAATTTAACCCCGGATTTTAAATTGCGCCCAAAAAATTTTGGCCAAACCCCAAAAATACTACTTGTAGCTTTTACAATGCGGTTTTTTTTTACGCCACACAACAAGGGGAAAAATTGTAAATTTAAACCCTTTTTCTTTTAGAATTAGGCTTTCAGGAAAAAAGTATATATTTTGGCAGGAAAATGGGGGTTTTTTGGGGTCCACCACAGCTGAATAACCCAAAGCTTAAATTACCCCTGGATGTAAATTGGCCCCCAAAAAATTTTAACCACCCCCAAACTACTTGCTTTTTTGCGTGTTACAAATTTTTGTTGTTTTTTTTCGTACACAACAAAAAGGGTTAAAAAAATTTTTAATTAACCTTTGGGTTGTGAATTAGGTACAGGAAAAAAGTTTATATTTTGGCGGGGAAAATGGGCGGTTTCTTGGGGTCACCACCAAAAGAAAAACAAAGGGGTTAAATTTAACCCCGGGGTAAAATTTCGCCAAAAAATTGAGCCGCCAAAAATGAAATGGTATTTGTATTGTAAAAACGCTGTTTCTTTTTAACCCCCTTAAAACCCCAGCCTGTTTTGACCCTTCCCCGACACAGCCCTATTTTTTGAAAAACTGACATGTTTCAATTTATGGGGAGAATTTTCTTTTTGGGGGGGGGGGGGGGGGGGCCCCCCTTTTTTCCTATTTTATTTATTTTAGAGATTGTTTTCTCGTGACACATTGGGGCTTTTAAATTTTAAGAAATTTTTTCCATACAATCCTTGTTTTTTTTGAAAAAAAATCAAAAAATTTAAAAGAAAAAATTTGGGAAAAAAATTTTCCCATTTTTAAAGTTGCAAAATTTTGCGGCAAGACAGATAATTTTTTCAAAACCCCAAAATTTGTTTTTTAACTAGGAAACTAACCCCTATGTCCACTATAGGTTGGCATCATTTTTTTTAAAGTCTTTTTTTTTTTTTTTCGACATTAGAAGGCTTAGAAATTTAAATAGTAATTTCTCACATTTTTAAGAAAATTTGCAATTTACATTTTTTAGGACCACCCCCGTTTTGCGGGCTTTGGGGGCCTGCATGTTAGATACCCCCATAAGTAGGCCATCTGAATAAAAAAGCCCCATAACGTATTTTCAAAATATTTAGGAAATTTGATAAACCCCTTTAAAATATTTCACAGAAAATTTTAAAACAAAGTGGAGGGGGAAAATTTTAAAATTTTTACTTTTTTTTGGGAGATTTTTAATTTTTTTATCCCCAAAATTTTTCCCCTGGGAAAAACGGTAAATGGGACTTGGTAAATGCAAATTAAAAAAAACCAAAACCCCGATTCTGCCGTTTTTTTTGAGGGGGTCCCAAAAGTGGCCCCAGTGCATTATTTTTTCTCAAACCCCTAAGCCCAGAATAGGAGGAGCACCTTTTATTCCCCTGGGTTTTTCAAATTTTTAATAAAGAAAATTTATTTAGGCCCATTTAGGATTGAAGGGCCCCTAAAAGGTGCAAACGTAACAAAACCCCCTAAAAAAAAGGCCCCCATATTGGGGGGAAAACCAAACCCCCCCTTAAAAAAAGGGAAAATATCCAGGGGGTCAAAAATTTAAAAAAAAAATTTTTTATAAAGGAACCCCAAAAAAGGTTTATTTTTTTCCCCAAATTTTTTTAGCCCCCTAAAAGGCTTTTTTTGAAAAATTAAAAAAATTTTTTTTTCAAAAAATCTGCAAATTTTTGCTTAAAAAAAAAAAGTTTTTCCTATATACAAAAGGAATCCCAAAAAAAAAAAAACCCCTAAAACTTTTTTTTTTTTCCCTTTTTCCCACCAATTCGGCCCAAAAATTTTCCCTACATGTGGGGTTAAAAATGCTGATTGGGGCCCAAAAAATTTTGGCCAGGGGTTTTTAAGGGAGGGGAAAGCGCAAAATTTGGGCTTTTTGGGAAAAGCAAAAAAATTTTGGTTGGAGGCCATTTTTTTTCCATTTGGCCCCAAAGCCCCCCAAAAGTTGGCAGAACAAAGGGCGAAAAACTTTCCAAAAAAAGTTTTGCCCCCATTTTTTGTAAATTTTTTAACAAAACCTCATTTTTTTAAAAAGGAAAACTCATTTTATGGGGGTACTGGTTTTCCCTTTTTGGGGTGCACCCGGTGTTCCAAATTTTTTTTTTTTAGCATTTGGGGAAAAGAAAATTTGGGGGGAAAAAAGCAGGGTTTGGTTCATTGTTTTTTTGGTTTCAAATTTTTCAGCAAATTTGCCCGTGAGTGTAAAATGATGTAATAACTTTTTCTATGGGGGTCGGGTACAATTTAAAAATGATAAAAAATTTTATATTTTTTTTTCTGTTTTATTACTTTTTACACAGTAAAATACATCCCATAAAAAATTGGGGTTTTTTTTGTTTTGTTCCCCAAATTTTGAAAAGCCATAACGTTTTTATTTTGGGGTTTGGTAAGCGTGTATGGGCTTGTTTTTTGGGATGAATTTTAAGTTTTAAATTTGGGACCTTTTTGGGGTGGGATATGAAGCAAAGTTCACTTTTTATTTAAAGGGTTTTTTTGAATGTTTTTAACAAAAATACAGCTTTCTTTGGGATTTTTTTTTTTTTTAAATTTTTTTTTAGTGGTTTTACCCGTACGGGTAAAATATGACTGGTAGCTTTAGTCAGCAGGGCAATAATTGATTCACCATACCAAAAATTTTTAATTTTTTTTTATGTTTTATGCTTTTTTAAAAATAAAAAAACCCCCTTTTTTCAACCAGGGAAAAAACGTTTTTGCTTTGCCCATAGTCTGGAGCCAAACTTTTAAATTTTTCCCGTGCTTGGGAGCTGTTTTAGGGGCTTGTTTTTTTGGATGAGTTGCCCCTTTTTATTTAGTATAATTTTTTTGGGGGGACAAGGCTTTTTTATCGCCTTTTAAATCCTTTTTTTGGGGGGCCAGGGGGAAGAAAAAAACTGCAATTTCCCCTTAGTTTTTTTTTATTTTTTTTTTTAACAGGGGTCAATGGGGGAAATATCCGGGATAAGTTGGGTTTACTCTTTGGGTTTGCTTTTTGATTATGGCGATACCTTTTTTTAAGTTTTTTTTTTTTGTTGAAGCACTTTTAAAAAAAAAAGAAAAATGTTTTTTGTTGAAAACAATTTTTATTTCATCGCTATTTTTTGAGAGCTATAAAATTTTTTTTTTTTTCCCTATACAGAGCTTGGGAAGGACTTTTTTTTTGCGGGGTGAACTGTTTTTTGTAATTGGGGGACAAACTTTTTTGTTTTTTAAAGGGAATTTTTTTGAACGCTTTTTTAAACCAAATTTTTTGTGCTGCGGGTGGGTGAACAATAAACTTTTTAATTTTGGATTTTTTTTTTTTTTGTTTTTTTTTTTCGGCCTTCACCGTCGGGTTTTAAATTTAAAATTTACGGGTTTTTTGGGCAGGTCGTTAAAACCCCCGGCGATACCAAATTTTGGTAAATTTTTTATTTTTTTTTTTGTTTTGGGGTGCGATTGGCTTTGTAAAGGGGAAAAGGGCGGTTTGTACGTATTTTTATTTTATTTTTCCCTTTCTTGTTTTTCTTACTTTTTTTTTCACTTTTTTTTTAAAATTTTTTTTTCACTTTTTTTACATTTTTTTTTTTTTTCTTTTCCCCAAAAGGGGATTTGAAAGAGAGAAACTTTAGACTCCAAATTTTAATAGGAAACAGTGCATAGCTTTTTGCTATGACTGGTTCCTTTGGTAACTGTCCCGTCCTCGATGGCCGGGACATGCCCACAGGGCAACGCCCATCGTGGTACACAGACAAACCCCGGGAAAGGGATTCCTTTTGCTTTTCCCTGTTGTCTGTCAGAAGGCAGGAGCTGCACGGATCTGGTTTATCCCTGCCTTTCGCCGCCGACAAAAGACCAGGGGGGAGCAAACCCCCTCCTGCGTCCTCTTAGTTTATTGCACCCGTTTGGAGTGATCCGGGGTCAGGGCCGGGTTGTTTTTGGGGATGTAGCTTTTTAATATACAAACTTTCACCCCCCTGCCCATGCGCAAAAATTCCGTTCTTTGGGGTTCGGCCCGATTCCCAGGACGTAATTTTAAAACGTCCCCGGTGCGGGGAAACCCCCCAAAAGACCGGACGTTTTGGGTCCCTCTAAGGGGGCGTTAAGGGGGTTAAAAGAATACAACAAAAAAAAAAAAGGAACGGGGCTTAGATTCCCCTTTGGGTATTCAATTTTGCGTGAAACAGATAGGATTTAAATTATAAAGGCAACTGCCCGTTGGGGCGACACTGGGGTTTTTTAGATCCAATACCCCAAAAAAAATTAAAATAACCGGTTTAAAAGAAGCTTCCTTTTAAGGGCAAGCGAAAACTCCCCCCCAAAAAACCCCTGTTAAAAAAAATTTAGTTTTTTCTAAACCCAAACCGCCGGGCAGCACCTTTTCCCCGATCATTTCGTTTAAGCGGTAAAGACTCCCCCGTTTTCCCCGGAAATTTAAATTTGGGGGCGGGGACGTCACAGAATCCCCGGTCTCTTATTGGGGTTTATTTTCTGCACATGTTTATTTCAGGACTATGCCCTTTTTTTCCCCCCAGGGTTCTTTTTCCCCATGTAGCGCCATGTGCTGCAGCCAATTTTTTTCAATCAAAAGCAAACTTGGGTTTAACCCCAAGTACCCCAAAGTTCAAATTAATTTTTAGAACCGGGGAAAAATTTTAAAAGAATTCCCCTTCTTAGAATTAAAATTTGCCCATCCCCCTAGTTTAAAATTTGCATTAGATTTTTGAAAATGAAAAAAAAAAAAAAAATTCCAACAATCTGCAATTTTAGCCGAAAATGTTTTACATGGAATCTTGGGTAAAAAGCATCTCAAAATGTGTTAGGCAATTTCTTCCAAGTTAGGAAATACCCAATATTTGGATGCATGGCAGGGTTTACAAGGGAGTGAGAACTATTTGGCTTCTGGAACTGGATTTTGGTGGGTGCCCTGTCGCATTTGTAAAGCCACCAAAGTACCAGAACAGGGAAACTTCCAGAAGTCGCCCCTTTTTGGATTTAAAACCCATTTTGGATCCATCTAGGGGGTTTTGGTTAAATTTTGGGCGCATGGTGCCCATAGTTTTTCATTGGGCCCCATAAAAATTGGGGGGAAAAAAAACACCGATTCCCCTTTGTTTTTGGGTTTCCAATCGACACATTCTTTGTGTGGTGAAAATGACGATAACTTTTTATGCGGGCGGTAAAATTTGCAATGATATAAATTTTTATCTTTTTTTCTTTTATTTTTACCCGCAATATAAATGCATTTATAAAAATAGCGTTTTTGTGTCGTCATAACTTTTATTTTTCTGTATACCGAGCTGATCATGGGCTTGTTTTTGTGGGGTGAGTTGATGTTTTTATTGGTACCATTGTGGGGTGTAAATTATGCTTTGATCACTTTTTATTAAGGTGATACTGTTGTGAGGCATTTTGAGCAAAACAACAAACCTGGAGTTTTTTTATTTTTATTTTTTCATTTACACCGTGGGTATAATGACATCAGTTTTATCACGGTTTGATACGATTTTAGCAATCCAAATTTTTTTAATTTTTTATGTTTTAGTGCTTTTACACAATAAACACTTTTATTCAAAAAGGAAAACAAATTTTTGCATCACCATAGTCTGAGAGTCCTAACTTTTTAATTTTTCTGTGTATGGAGCTGTGTGGGGGCTTGTTATTTGCCTAATGAGTTGAAGTTTTTATTGATATCATTTTGGCATTTGTATGAATTTTGGATCACTTCTAAATCCATTTTTTGAAAGGCAGGGTGAAGAAAATACTGCAATCATAGCAGAGTTTTTTTTATTTTTAACAAGGATCACCGTGCAGTATTCATGACAAGTTAATTTTACTCTTTGGGTCGATAGGATTATGGAAATACACAATTGATATATTTTTTTATGCTGAAGCGCTTTAAAAAAAGTGTTTTAATTGTGTAAAACAATATTTATGCATCGCTATCTTCTGATAGCCATAACTTTTTTTATTTTTTTGTATACAGAGCTGTGTAAGGGCTTTTTTATTGCAAGATGAACTGACGTTTTAATTGGTACCACTGTGGTGTTTACATGAGTTTTTGATTGCTGTTTATTCCATTTTATGTGCTACAGGATGAACATAAATCACAATTCTGTGATTGTTTTTTTTTTCTTCTACGGGATTCACTGTGCGGTTAATTAACGTTACAGATTTATAGGGTAGGTTGTTACACATGCGGCGATACCTAATATGCATACTTTATTTACTTATGATCTTTTTTGGTTCGATTGACATCTGTAAAGGGGAAAAGGGCGGTGTACTTGTTTTTATTTTATTTTTCGTGTTTGTGTTCTACTTTTCGTTATATTTCCACATTTTTTTTACTATCTTTTTTTTTGTTGCTTTTCCCCTTATGAGACTTGTATCAGTGATCTTCAGATCACTGATACAATACAGAGCAGTACATAGCAGAACTGCCTTGTACTGGTCTCAATGGCAACTGCATGGTGACATCACAGACAGCCCAAAAGCTTTTGTAAAGCTTCCGGACCGCCAGCAGTGGCAATTGTGCCGCGGCTGCTGCAGGGGGCCAGAAGGAGCTTCCTCTTTCTGTAAGTCCCTTAGCTGTCACAATCACAATGGATTAATAGCGGGTGAGGCAGCATGGGGTCAGCTGTCCATTCGCGGAAAGTCACTTCCTGCTAGGACAAACCGGTACGTTTAATATTAGAAAGGTATTAAAATTTGTCAGTAACATAGATAAACAAGTTTTTACTGATAACACACAGTATGATGACAGGACAGGTGGAGCAATAAAAGTAGTGAGAGGTGGTCAGTAAATTAGGAAAGCTTGTGTACATTAGCAGAAGATAAGATCTCATCAATCTCTACATCCAAGCTAAATCAGAACAGAAAATACAACATTTTTCATGATTTTAAGATGAGATAAACCATCTTACATTATTTTCTTATCTGCACTGACTGGATGTGCACAACACAAACCTAGGCAGGACAAATATTGCCTTGTCCGAGTCTACCTAATGTGAATTTATTATTTAAAAAGGAAAATAAATGTGGCCAAGGTATCTAATTAAGAAAAACACAAAGGGTGACAATCATCTTCTTTAAAACATCCCTTCCTCATCTTTTGTGTTTCCTATGAAACTGCAGAATCCTAGAATTTTATATCACACTGTTCTTTTGTTTTTCTTCATGGAAATTTCTAAATCAATTGACAACTGATACTTCCCATTACCTTGTTGAAACAGTGAGCCCCTACACAGTCTGACACTGGAAAAGTCTCCAAATAGTAACCACAGTATGAAAGGTAAATGCAGTGGGGTATAAGGTAAATCTCCACCCAAACCCTTATTGCTTCATAAGAAGCATAGATATAAATAAAATATATCGTATTATACAGCTTGGTAGTTTGGAGACTCTGTAATGAGGGTGATGACACCATTAGGCTGGCCACTCGGAGACGCGAGCGCTACCGGCCGGAGCGCACGCTTGTACTCACTGGAGTAGAGACTAGGATAGGTATTACCTCTTTACATGGGACTATGAAACAAAAGATCTATAAGATTGACAATTCACCTGCAACAGGTGACCTAAGTTCTGTTATTGACTGTGTAACAGTTTTTTGTGCTTTTGGGCATCTGTTATATTAAGTGGTGTCTGGTCATATATTAAGATATTACTGAGGACCGAGAGTCACGACAGCGGTCCGGTCAACTATTGAGATAGTATTGTTGAGGATCAAGAGTCACAACAGCTACCTGTACGCTACGTGTAGTCCACATTGTGCTGATTGTTTATACAGGACTTGCTGTTCTAGCGCGGTGGTCTATTATATGTACTATTAGAAAAGTGTTTGCGTGTATATGGACAGGCCTTGAAGACAAGGTGAGTTTCAACATATGAGGAATAACATTATATGAACAGATAAATTCCCCAACATATAGATTCCAATTGGAATGCAAGTATTTCCTAACACACACATGACAAGAGAGCTGTCAGGTCTTTTTTAAGAACAATGTTGCTAGTGTTAGTTTTTAATATGATGCCATTAGTATACCAGAACATATGTAATATATTATCTCTCTAAATTCATGTGTCATCTGGTCACCTTGCTGGGAATAAACCATCAAATGATACATACTTCTAATTCCCACCCTCAACCCCACTTTCCTCAGCACGATTACTCTTTAAATCTTTAGCTCACAGGCTCTGAAATATAAATTACAAGCTCTATTTTTGGCTTAATGATCCAGTGACTTATTTTAATCTGCAGACACATGAGCATATTTCAAATAACAGAGATAGAAAGAAAAAGAAGCAAGTTAAATGATGGATCTGGAGTGGAATACCTAACTTTTAATTGAAAAATAATTATATCCACTTAATCATTTCAAATGAGGGTTGTAATTCGTGTTCAGAGCATAATAGTGGAATACAGGGACTGCAGCTCCTGAAATAATGAGAACCTGGCTCTGCATCATTTGCTAATAGCAGAACCACTCCTTTACCCTATTGTCTCTCAGATTAATTCCGAGGAGGCCTATTAGTTGGGAGAAATTGGTTTTCCCATTAAGAACTTGTGTTGGAGAATGAGTGACGGATGAGAGTAGCTCTTTCGATAATACCACTGCTTTGTCAATTTGTTTCCAATTGTTTTATTGGATAATTGCTCCCGCTGGAAGCTTCTGGTCAATTTAATCCTAAATGATAAGCTTTAATGATATGACCTGAGAATAAGGGGGATTTGTGACACTGAGTCTGTTCATAAAAATCCAGATCAGTCTATTTTAAAAGGACAGCACTTTATTGTAGTAAGGGTTCTTGATCAAAATTAGTTTTTTTGTGAATTATAAGACAAGCCTGGGCACTTATGTCACCATGAAGCAACCAAGGGCATGTTTTTAAAAAAGTATCATTTAAGCCAAATTACCTTTCGCCAATTTAAGAATTTCTCTCGTTGTATGTCTATAATCACCTTTATTTCTATTTGTAAGCATTAGATGGTCAAGGATGGTAACCACTTCATGAACAAAGTGCTCAAGGGGCTTAAGAAGGTAGGCTAGCACACAGTGGATTCTCCACACTACTGATCTGCAGAACTTTATCATAACTGTTTCCAACACATGAGACACTGTCTCAGATTACAGTCCATACAAGTGATAGGTGTCTGGCTGCCAATTTCTGCTATCCGCTAACTTGCAGCTTGACAGTTGTCTTCTCCCTGATATTCCAGTGCATGCCTCTCTTTCTGATCCACACATGAGAGATGCATACTCACCTACTCCGGTCTCTCCTGCAGCACCTATGGCTTTTTCTGAAGTTCCGACATGTGGCCCCTCTCTCTTATCTCTCTCACACAGTGGTAGCCCTTTGACTGTTCAGCAGCTGTCATTCTGAGTCAGACACTGTCAATCTCTCAGCAACTTCTTTGCTAGACCCACTTTTCTAATGTTGCTATTCTATGCAAAGGAGCAGTTGTACAGTAAACAGATAAATACAGTACATAAATACAGCTAGCAACATAGTAAAGTCTACCCATAATCTACTAATTAAATATCCAATAGGAATTCCAATAAATTAAACGCTGGTCACCCTTTACATGCTAATTTTAGCTCCATCTTTAAATCCATATATCCTTCTAACTGAGCCTAGAACTGGGACCTATCTTGCAAAGCTACTTCAGTCTCAAGAAAGACTTGCAGGTCTCCTGGTCCCCTTGTTCCCAGAGGGGTGTGGCTCAGGCCTAGGCTTTGCCTGACAGGGGACTTCAAATAAAGGCCACCTTGGTTCACTCTGAATGGAACTGATTAGCCATCATCTCAATGTGGATAAAACACTAGACCTGTCATAATGCAGTGGCAAGAACAGACCTAGCATAGGGCCCATGGGGACCTGAGAGGCAGCAGGAGATGAACTTATCAGAGGTGGTGGAGCAGATGTAGCCAGTTGCAAGTGGGCTGCTATGTTGTGCATGGCATCCACTAGTTGGTCAATTTGGATGCTTTGGTGGACCACAACAGCCAAGATGTTCTGAAACTCAGGCAGGGGCACTTTGGAGGTATTCATGACCAGTCTATTCTGTTATTGTTATTTTGAGGTGAATCTATTGGACCATCACAAGTGGTATAATAAGCCACATCAAAGAGCGAAGTCTAAGGTGCCTCCCGGTCTGCGCCAGAGACGGCTGCAAGACTGGTTGAATTTGTGTGGCGGGAGACTCCCAAGTCACTACCCCTTATGTGACTTGCTTTTGGTGGCGACCAGGGTGTAGCGTGGTACAGAATCAGGAAGCAGGAACATAGTCAGGGACAGGCAGAAAGGTCAGGACAGGCAGCAGGCAACGTGGTCAGCATAAACAGAAAAGTCTGCTACACGGAATAAAAAGATAGCACAAACTCTCACTGCAACATCACCTAAACAACACCAACAGACTGGCATAAGTGAGCAGATAGTGATAAGAGATATGGGGTCAGGGCCTGGCGATTATTCAATCACTGGTGCGCTTGCCCTTTAAATTTCACAGAGCTGGTGCATGGCCCCCTAGAGAGTGAGGGAAGTGAGTCGCTGGCACAGACCAGAGGATCAGACTGGAGCATTATCGGGGAGCGGTGAGTATGAATGTACCGGCACAGGGCTCGTCTGTGGCCCAGCATGACGGCCTCAGCACATCTTGTGACACAGATAAAGAAAGTAAAGCTGCTAAAATGGCCCAGCCAATTACATGACCTGAATCCAATAGAAAATCTATGGAAGGAACTAAAGCTCTGAGTTCATAGAAGGAGCCCCCAGAAACTTCAGGATTCGAAAAAATTTTGTGTGGTAGGTAGAATGAGTCAAAATCCCAACTGAGTAATGCATGCGACTAGTTTCTCCATACAGGAGGCGCCTTGAAGCTGTCATCAGCAACAAAGGCTTTTGTACCAAGTATTAAATTTCAGTAAGTGTGTTAAATACTTTTTCCCTGTATTATTTCTCATTATATCACAATGACTCAATGCTGCTATTGATTTAACAGCAACCAGTTTTTTGCCTTGGTAAAGGGGATCTTTCCAGTAACCCTTTCTTGTATCACTTCAAAAGCCAAAAATCTTCAAGGCATTAACGAAGTATTTCATATATCAAACTTTACTTTATATTCCACAATGACATAACATGGTGCAGTAACGCAAACGTAATGTGAACAAAGTCTAAAAACCTGGTGCTGTATCAGTTGCACAGTGGCATATGATTGATGTTTTCTTTTGGAGTCCTCAATCTCTCTGTGTGGGCTCCATACAGAGCGGATAGTATCGCTGCAGTACATGATGCGACGTTTCGGATCGTCAATCATTCAGACACAGCGGCCATCTTTGCCGCCGGTGTCTGACGAGTTAAACTGCGCGGGCGGGCGACGCTGCCCGCTTACGCTGTAACGGGCGGGTGTTAGCGGCGATTAGCCGCTAACACCCGGTGGCTGTGCGGGGGGGTCGCGGAGCGATCCCCCTGCAAAGCCTCTTATGGACCCTGGGATGTACTCATACGTCCAGGGTTCTTAAGGGGTTAAAAGGGTTTTGTCACTACAGGGTTCCGCAGGCATCTAGAGCTTTCTCTGTCTTACAGCTTCAAATCCAGGGACGGGTCTTTTCTCCGAGTAGGCTGGTCTCTCCCCCCCCACCGGCGTGTCTTCCCTCACTGAAGACTGGTGGCATCATTCCACGCCTTCCCTGCTCTTTCCTTAGTCATCATCATCATTCTGTGTGAGCAGTGGGAGAGAGAGGATGTCACAGCTCTGCAGACCTTCTGCAATGGTCAGTTCTCCTGCCTGGAGAGCTGTCACCTCCCTCCCAGGCTCCACAAGCTCCTCGTAACCAGAACACCTGTATTGCTGTAAACAGCTATACATACAGCCTGAACTGATTTAACAAATGTGAGAAATGCACTCTGCTCCATCTCTACCTCCTGCCTGATAACAGGGGGAGAAGCAGAGTGCATTTCTAACATTTGTTTCAGGCAGGAGGTAGAGGGGTAGCAGAGTGAATAAGTCAGTGTTATATGGGTGGGCTGAGTTAATCTAGCAGCTAGAGACTCAGTAATTACCCTGATCCTTCACGTAGAGATATCACTGGGAAAGGAGCAGAGAGAGAGCTCAGGCAACCTTTATTACACAACTCAGGGAGCAGCAAAAGACAATGATAACATAGACACAGACAGCAACCAGCACAGAAAGCCAGTTTCACTTTCATTTTTACACAGCTTAATGAACTATAGCTCCCCACTTTTGTTGCCAGCGGTTTAGATATTGCTGGCCATGTGTTGAGTTATTTTGAGGGCACACCAAAGTTACACTGTTATAAAACCTATACACTGACTACTTTACATTGTATCAAAGTGTCATATCTTTAGTGTTATGCCATGAAAAGTTATAATATAAAATTTACAAAAATGTGACGGGTGCACTCACTTCTGGAAGATACTGTATATATATATAGAAAGAGTTTATATTAATCAATTTATTTGGCATAGCAAAGATTACTTGGCAGAGATAACTTGTTGCAATGAGATATCTTTTCTCAGAAGCCATTGAAAAAGCATTAAAAAGGTTGAGGTAAAGTTCTGTTCCACAGGTATGATATGATAATACATTAAGAGTCACATGTATGAAAAGTGTATAGGTCTAAAACTTACTTTGCTGCCATAGCAACCAATCAAAGCACCCCTTTCGTTTCATCTAGTGCTCTGGAAAAATGAGAGGGTCACTCTGATTGGTTGCTAAGAAGTTTGTTTTAGACATAGACCAGTGTTTCTCAACTCCAGTCCTCAGGACCCACTAACAGGCCATGTTTTCATGATCTCCCACAGATTGCACTGACAATAACTAAATCACCTGTGCAGCATAATTATATCACCTGTACAATGCTAAGGGAATCCAGAAAACATAACCTGTTGGTGGGTCTTGAGGACTGGAGGACTGGAGTGAGAAACACTGACATAGACAGTACTAGAATATTTCCCATAGACAGTAATAACTTTTAGGGCGCCCTTCTATCGCGCCCTTCTTTCCCCACTCAAAAAAGACGCACTACATATGATTGGTGGATTCATATCTGCCGCCTGGGCTCAACCAATCAGCTCTTTTCTGCCTTTTTTTACTGTTTTTGAACGTCCGCTTTTGCATTTGATTGGTCCATCTTCTCCAATTTAAAAGGGTTCATTCGCTCCTATTCGTTTGGGGTTGTTTATCCCGACAATGAGTGGCTTACAGATTTTGAATTACTGTTTTTTCCCCGGCAATTCTCTATATAAAACTTTCCTGATTTAGCGGTCTCGGCGACAAAAAGTTGTTGGGGATTTGATTGTTTATGTAAATAGAAGGTTTCAGCCTTTTTAGAAATTTTTTTACACCTAATTAAACGATTTTTTTTATTACTCCATCCCGCCCCCGGGCTGAGCCCCAAATTTAATTGCCCCATCTGAATAGACTCAAGGGGGACAAAGAAAGCTCGCACTCGTTTGGCCAGGATAGACCGGGCCCGCTAGTTTAAAGTAATCAGCTCTTTTTGCATTTTTACTGTTTTTTTAAACAGTCCCGCTTTTTGCATTTGATTGGTTAATACTTCTCCATGTTTATAATGGTTTCACTGTGCCCCTATTTGTTTGGTTGGTTTTTGTGCCCAATGAAAGCGTTATGAATTTAAATTTACTTTATTTCCGGGCAATTTCGAAACCCCAATTCCGAGTTGCGCCGGTCTCGGGACAAACCGTTGTTAGTGATTTTTTTTGTATGTTTTTAGAAGGTTTGAGCTCTTTTACAGAGAATTTTTTACACTTAATAAAAAAAGATTTATTTTTTTTAATACCCATGCCTCCCCGGCGTGAGATTTCAGTGCCCCCCCATCTGTCCTGTACAATGGGAGAAAATAGCTCGCGCTCTGATTGGCCAGGGTAGCCAACCCCCCGTAGTTCAACCAAACAGCTCTTTTCTCCCATTTTTACTGTTTTTTTTGAAAAGTCCCGCCTTTAATTTGATTGGTCAATACTTCTCCATAGGTTTTAAAAATTGGTCATTCGCTCCTATTCGATTGGCCGGGAAAGCAACCCCCGCTGCTAACCCAAAGCAGTTTTTTTCTGCATTTTTACGTATTTTAAACTGTCCCCCCTTTAAAAATTTGATTGGTCAATATTTCCATAGGTTTTAATGGGTCACGTTGCCCCTTTTTCTGATTGGCTGGTTTATGCCAACCCCAATGAGAAGAGTTTTCCAAAATTTGAATTCTGTATTTCCCGGGGAAATTTCCAATATCCAAATTCCTGATTTGCCCCTTTTCTTGTTTTTTGGAAAAGTGATTTTATTTATGTTTTTTTTTTAAAGGTGGGTTTTGCGCTCTTTTTCTGAAATGTTTTATGTAATAAAAACATTTTTTGATCATACCCCTGCCGCCGGCATTTTTAATGATTTTTCGCTCATTTCCACCCCTGTTTCGATTGGAATACATTTGGGCGCAGCCCCTTCTGCGCCAAAAGTCCCGCACTGCTCCTCCACACTGGCGGGGCGCGGTGAACTTTCCCGCATGATGAGCGCCCTCCTCGGGGGCCCAACTTGGGAAATCCCGCACTGCCCCAAATCCCGCACTGCGCCACCACTGGTGGGCGGGGGTAAACCTTTTCACGCAGTATGGGAACCCCTCGGGTAGCGAATTTTTAGGCGAAATCCCGAAGCGCCTAACTCCCCCCCCCCGCGCCCCCAAACACTGGAAAGGCCAGTGGACTTTACCCACATGTATGAGCGCCCTCCGGGGCCGACATACATGAGGTGCAGCTTTCACGTTCGAGCACTCAAAAAACTTCGCTCCGCTGGCCGAGCTTCTTTACTGTCCGCTTAGTATTTAATGTACTGTGCCTCTGGGAATCCGAAATCCAACCGCCATTTTTTTGCATAAAAAAGTAAAAAATGGCGGTGTAGCTGGATTGTAACACTTTTTTCTTTGCATGAAAACTCATTTTTAGGAGCTTTAGTTCTTCTCTATAGTGGTTAAAGTAGTTCATTGAGTTTCTTTTGTAATATAAAATTGCGAACATAATTTTATTATAAACATGAAAAATTTTTTTATTTTTAGATTAATTTTGGTTTTTTAAATTTATTATTAACTTAAAAATTAATTTTATATATTTTTATATTAACTAAATTACTTTTTATTATTTTAGCTGTATAAGTTGAAAAATAATTTATATTTTTTGCCATAATGGCAAATCTAGTTCGTCTAAGACAACTTTTAGCTTGGTATGACAGTTATGAACCTGCTTTTGGCTCCCCCTGATTGGTTGAGGATGTACGTTATCATAGTTCACAAATCACAAGTGTCTATTCTTTAACCCCTTAACGCCGAGGCCTATTTTTTTCACGTGCGTATTTTCCCTCACCGCTTCCTAGAGCCATAACTTTTTTATTTTTCCCTACAAGACATATGAGGGTTTTTTTTTTTGTGGGTAAGATGTATTTCTAATGGTGTTATTCATACTACCATAGAATATACTGGGAAACTGCAAAAAAATTAAAAGTAGGGCAAAATGTGAAAAAACAGACTTGCGGCATGTTTGCTTTTGTCGTTCAATGTTCAGTAAAAATTATGTCTTAACTGCCTTTTACAGTTTGATACAAATCCGGCGATACCAAACATGTACGGCTTTCGTTATGTTTTGGTACCGTTAAAAAATTCCAAACATTTTCCATCTTTGAGATTTGCGTGGCAGCACCATTTTTTGCCCAAAAAATTTTTTGTATAACACCCCACAGATTGAAAGATGGGAATTTTTTATTTGTACCAGTTTGGAATACAGACAACTTTTGTGATTAATTTTATTCCAATTTTTAGTGGACGTGAAATAACCAAAAACCCGCGATTTTAGCGTTTGGAATTTTTTTCTTCTACGGTGTTCAGCATTTGGAATACATTATGTTATATTTTAATAGATCAGACTTTTTAGGAAGCGGCGATAACAAATATGTGCAGCTTCCAGCTGCCATGTTAACCAATCGGGAATCCGCGATATCGCCGCAGGAACCACGATCGGAGTATTTTAGACGCCGCAGCCATCTTGCCATGGCGTTTAAGGAGTAAACGGTGGCATCCCCAAATCCCGTGCTGAAAACCCCAGGTGTTAGCTTCAATTAGCCGACGGCTATGTACTCTTACGTCCAATGTCAGTAAGGGGTTAACAATAATTTAAATAAAATAACATTATGTGGTTTTATATATACGTATGGACCCAATGATTGGATAAAGCATTGCAATTCTAACAAAAAAAAAATAGAAATTTACATTACACCATTTATGTGTCCAACACTAAATTAAAAAAATTAAAGGGACTGTATAAACGGGGCTGCCCCAGAAGCGGGGTTTTTTTCCAGGACATCAGGTGCAGCCTCGTTCGCTTCACTGAAATGCCTCCCAAATGCCATTATCAAGCGCATTACAGAGCTCAAGCGGCACTTTGTAGTGAGCCTGATTTCAGGGTGCGTGCGGGAGGCGGGGCGCACTAGAACCGTACGAAGCTATAGATTTATAGCTTCGCTACGGCATTTCTGGCGCTGTCAGGGACGCGTCCAGAGGGGTAGCGGGTGGGCTTCCACGACGGGGACAGTGACACATGAGTAAAGTTCAGATCAGGCTGGCCTGGCTTTATTTATTGATAAAGGAAAACAAAACACGGGTAATTTTAGGCAAAAACAAAAACAAAACCTCCCCGGCTGAGACTAACTAACACAAGACAGTCCTAACATACCAGGACACACTCAGTCCCCGGGCAAAGCTGCAAACATAAATAGCATGAGCATTACAATGTGGCTCCCGCAAAAGCCGCAGCCATGACAGGCCCGCAGATCAGGCTTTATAGGCCCGACACAAGCTTCACCTGTGCGTGGGAGTGGCCACCCATCCCCACTCTTTGACCACTCCAGAAAAGCCGACCGGACAAAAGGGGCGCAAAAACCCCTTATACTAAACGAGTAACTACTGACACACATGAAGTCGGGTTCCCTTCACCCCAGCCCCGGCCATCGGTGACACGCCTGGTCCAAAAATTTTAAGGCCGCTAGGACAGCATTCTTGGGGGAAATACCTTCCCTCCCCCCACTCCGCCTGTCACTGTTCACAGCGATTACTTTCGGAAAAGGTAGAGCCTTTCAAAGTGGGTTTACTGAGCCAGAAATTTTTTGCAGCACTGAAAGCGCCCGATTTTTTTCCTGCGTAGCGGGGTTTATAAATCAGGCGCATTCTATACACGTACTGAGCATGAAGAAAGCTAAAAGGGCACCTGGCATAATAGTCCTGTGATGTCATAAATAGAGATGAGCGAATTTCTCCAAAATTGATTCATTCCGAATTTATTCGCGATGAATCACTTTAAAAAAAAAAGCTTTTTGAGGGGGGGTGGTAGGCAGGTAGGTGAGGAAAAGGTTTTGAGTCCTTGCTATGTGCGATTTTAATGGGTTTTTGGGTGCCGCCATGGGAAAAGCCAGAAAAAAAACGAAAAATTAAGTCTGCGGTTCTCCCCCCCATTTCCCCCCAAGGGGCAAAAGAAACGTTTTACCCGCTCCGCGGGGCACCCGGGCGGGTGCCATGAACAGCGGCGGGCACGGGGGGGAAAATGGCCCGAGGGAGCTTTCTCGGTTTCACGTTCTCTGCAAACCGTCCCGCAGAGCGCTCCTGGATGTGCCCCCGGGTCCCGGACTCGGTTTTCTCTATCAGGCATCCCCTCTGCCTGCCCCACCAGCACAGGGGAAAGGGGCCATGAACAGCGGCAGCAAAAGGGAGAGTGCCGCCAGGCAGCGGCCCGCTTCCCCCTTTGAGCACCGCCATCCTGCAGAGCACTCCCGGATGCATACTGGCTCCTTGATTCAGAGAGGCTCGTTCGGAGCCCACAACTCCGCTCTCCTCTCCAACGGACACGCTCGATGGTGCACGGGCCTCTACTGCCTCGGACCGCATGGCGGCCATCTTATCCACATGGTAGGAGCGCAGCTTCCCCCACCAGCGGCGTTACAGCCCCAGGGCAACAACTTCCCCAGCGCAGTGAGGGAAACAGGCAGGCCACAGTCACCCACTGAGGACACATGTGGCAGTCAGTGCCCTGTTGAGGGTTATGCAGTTCCTCAGGCCCCGGCTGCCATTGTACCTGTGTCCTCCCCTGTCCCCGGCCATTCCATCCTGGCCACCACAGGCTCACCCCAGGGACAGGCTTTCACAACCCACAATCATGACGTGCAGTCCACAACCCCAATAACAACATGGGCCCCCTCCCAGGCCTCAGTCACCGGCCCAATACAGCCATCTGTGGCATATGCTGGGAGCCCTACATCTTTATTTCCTGGGAGCTCCCAACCAAGGCTCTCTCCAGAGGCATGGCACACTCTGCCTGCTCCACAAGAGGGGTTATCCCCACAGTGGTCAACAAGGTCCTCTTGGGTTGCATCCCCCCACCTTATCCCGCCACATGGCATGGAGATGGAATCCTCTGCTCAAATCCAACACTCTCCACCTTTGCTCCAACATTTCTATGATATACCTGCACTGGGATCTCCGAACGCATCGCAGATGTCCCCACAGGTCTGCCATGGGCCCTCGTCACCGCTCTTGCAAGCCTTCACTCCTCGACCCTCTGTGGATTGCTCTCAGGAAGCCCTTGCTTACCCATCAGTATCCCCGGTCGCTACAATGAAGGAGAGGGACAGACCAGTTCTCCTATCGGATCTGCGCCTACTGATCCAATCCTTACCTACCAAAACGGATATTTCGTCACTTGCGAAACAGGTAATCGCTGAATGCAAGATGGAAGTTGCCCAAGTGTGTACTGAGCTATCAGCAATGTCCTCTAGAATTGATGCTTTAGACCGGGCACAAACCTCTTCGCATGGCTCCATTCAAGCCCTTCAAGCATCCCCTCAACTACATTCAACGCAGATTTTTGCTCTACAACAGCAGCTTGATGACATAGAAAATAGAAATAGGCACAACAACCTGTGAATCCAAGGCCTGCCTGAGTCCGTGTCTCCAGCTGATCTCTCATACATGAAAAAACTTTGAGACTCTCGGTTCACATATTTTTAAAAAAAGTTTTTTAAGCCGCCCACGAATTTCAACGTGATCTCAAAATCGGGCCTTCCAATGCTATCTTTACCCCTCAATCAAGCCAATAGGCCCCTCACTGGGTCAAAAACCGACCTCCCTTATTCAGAGAGAAAAAAATAAAAAACACCCAACCAGCAAGCTTCCCTTCTTAAGACAGCCTGTGAGCTTGGGCCGGGACCGAAACCCAAAATGGAAGCACCCCTTCCTTCACATATAGGTTAAAATCAATGTAAAACCCCAAATATAACGTATGTTTCTGCACACAAAAAAATTTCTGAAAAACATATGCAAACCTGGGTGCCACTGGCAGGGCTGCGGCAAAAACATGTAATTATACATGTACACACACAGAAACCCCCGGCCAGCGGCACACTACTGCGAAAGGGGCAATACACTACGTGGAAATCCCTAAAGAAGCATTTATGCTATCTATCATACATGAAAAAACTTTGAGACTCTCTTCCCGGTCTTAACCTCCATTTTCAACGACCTCTTGGGCAGGGCCCCTAATGCCCATATAGAAATGGATAGGGCACACAGAGCACTACGACCAGCCTCTATGAATACAAATCGCCCTTGCGACGTCATCTGCAGGATACACTTTTATGCCATCAAAGAGGACATTATGCGGAAGGCTAGACAACACCAGAAACTCTTTTACAAGGGTGCCCCCATTCTTCTCCTCCAAGATATATCCAGACACACATTGGCACAGAGAGCAGCCCTCAAATTTCTTGTTGCCAAATTAAAGGAAAGGGACATATTGTATATATGGGGCTAATCTTTTGCCCTACATGTGTGCAAGGGTGAGCGCAGCTTCGCCATTCGCTCCCCGGAGGTCATCCCAGCTTTCCTGAGAGACCTGGACATGTCTGACATCATTCTACCTCCTTGGCCTTCAATACTACCTGTCCCTACTAACAACGTCAAACCAGAGGATCCCCGTCCATCTAGGCCCTAACCCAGGGGGTCGCATCGCAGGAGAAATCACTCAGACTCCTCTGCTCTCTCTAACCTGGGATAGAAGACATCTACATAGATATCCTTCGAGCACATTGGCTAATAGATTTTGGTTATTACATGTCTGACCTCTTAATCTCTTTTATCCTAGCTTATGATGTTATGTATCGATGTTCCTTTTCATGCTTTAAAGCTGGATCGTTGACATGGCGTGCCTTCTGCAGTACCCCGCGGCATTGGTCTTGTTCTACTTGTATATCTCAGCCTCTTCAGTAACCCAGACATCTATGCTTTGTTTTTGGAACTTATTATGTCGCGTGGTGCCGTGGGATGCACAGCCTGGCTCACTTGGGGGAGCTGCATTTTCTGTGGCATGTGCGGTCCACTAGAGGGAGCCAGCTCCACATAGTCCCCTGATTTACAATGCTAAAGACCGGCTTTGCCCTGGTCTCCCATTTGGAATCTAGCCCCCACTATGTTTCAACTCGGAGCATTCTCTTTAATGCTTGCCCACAATACCGGCTTACTATGTCCCCTGCATAGGGCCAGGTCCCATTGCAGATCCTTGGTGGTCTGTGGGATCTAAGACTATTTTAGTCACTATACTATTTTATGCGACCAGCATTTGTTTTCCAATTTCCCATACATTCATGGTTTTTCATGGCTGTGTCTTTTTCTTTATTTGTGTTGCTGTTATCTGTCTCCCTTCCCCTCTTTTCCTCTTCCTTTCCCTTAGGGCGAGGGTGTCCTCTGCATCTCCTGCTGGACGGCTCAGACCTGATCAGTCATCTACTTCCTCCACCATGGCTGAGTTAAAATTCACCTCCTTCAATGCGAAGGGTTTAAATACACCTGAGAAATGGGTGCAGGTACTCTACCATTTTCACCAGCACAAGGTACACATCATTTGCTTTCAAGAAACTCACTTTAAATCGGGACACGCCCCTCATATCCGCAACAAGTACTAAACACACTGGCATTTTGCAAACAATTGGGAGTCCAGGTCCAGGGGGATCGCTATAGCGATCCATAGATCGCTTGCCCACCATGTTATTGTTTGCCAGGTTGACCGGCTAGCACGGTTCTCAATTCTTTCTTTGAATATCGGAGGCCACCAATTTACTCTCGTCAATGCCTATGCCCCCAACCAGGGCCAAGTCTCTTTTTTCCAAGACCTAGTGGAGAATACCACTTCTGCTGCCAAGGGAGCTATTGTACTGTGCGGGGATTTTAACTTGACCCTGGACCTTACAATGGATGACTCTTCTGGTAAATCCTCCATCTCGTACAGAGCAATCAAGTTGGTTAAAGGAGCTTTCAAACACTTGCAAATCTGTGACGCCTGGAGAATTCACCATCCAGGAGATAAGGACTACAGTTTCTACTCCACACCACATAATTCCTATAGCAGGCTAGATTAGATCAAGTTGGCGCACAGCATTCTCCAGTGGGCATTACACACCTCTATCGATACCATGGTGTGGTCAGACCATGCTCTGGTTTACTGCTCTCTCTCCATCCCGTCGTTTGCAAGACCGGTCTGGTCATGGAGGCTCAACAAGTCTCTACTACTAGACTCAGTCTGTGTTGCCGATCTTCAACAGTGTATTGCTCATTTCACCCTAGTTCAGTCCCAGGACACCACTTCTCCCATAATTCAATGGGAAGCGCTCAAATGTGTCATGCATGGGGTTTTGATCAGACACGGGGTGCGATTGAAGAGGGAGAGGATGCACAAACTGAAACGTGTTCTCCAGAAAATTGCACCCCTCGAGCTCCAACACAAGAACGCTCTTTCCACTGAGGTCCTGAGAGAATTGCTCTGTGCGAGATCGGAGGCCAAGAGTCTGTCAGAGGCTTTGTGGCGGCAGTATTTACAAATTGGTAGGAGCTATTTCTACGAATATGGCAATAAGAGTGGTAGGATCCTTGCCAGGGAGCTTAGGGGTAAAATAGCACTCTCCCATATCCCTTGCATTAAAACATCCAGAGGCAAAACAGTCCACACCACTAAAGAAATTAGTGACTCTTTCCGCTCATTTTACTCAGAGTTGCACAATCTCCCTCATACTGCTCCCTCCCAGCCCTAGTGGGTTCCCCTTAGTCCGACCCCTTCTCGCCTTCCTGCTGAACCTTTATTCCGTGTTGGGGGGATCCCTTTTTCCCTGAAGGGAAAACCCAATCAGTAATAAAAAATACCCTAGGGAAGAAACCCCGGACCAAAGGTTTCACTAGCAAATTTTTCAAAATATTCCAAGGTGGTCTCTCCACCCTACCCGCTGGGGGCATTCAAAATTTCAAAATTTTTTTTTTTTTAAAACAACCCCTTACCCCCGCAAATCCACAAAAAAACCCCACATCTTTATTTTTTTAAAAGCGGGGACGGTCCCACCAAATCCCGTAGTACTACCAGCCAAATCCTCCCCACACGTAATCTTAAAATTTTTGCCAAGGGGGGCCCCCCTTTTTGGCCCCAAAAGATTAAACCCCCCCCCTGCCCAAACTAATCCATCCCCGACCCCGGGGAGGCTTCGTAAACCCGGGAAGAAACTCGTGATTAAAAACCATAAAAATCCTTTATATAATACAATATCCCCACAGACAATATTTCCCCCTAATGGTTCTGTCATTAGATGCCAAAAAGGCTTTTGACAGAATTTTTTTTACCCTCCCCGATCCAGAACCCTCCAGCAACTTGGAGTTTTGGGCCCTTAGGGTTGCCTCCCAAAAAACCACCCTTTTCCGCGCTCCCACAGCAAAAATCAAAAACAACGGCCCCCCTTTTCCCACTCCCCTCCATATCCATAACGGAAACCCGACAGGGGTGCCCACAAACCCCCCCCCTTTTCCCTTGATCATGAACGACTGAATGGGCCCCAAAACGTGTCAATCCGGGCATTTTGGGGGATTACTATAGGGAACAGGAATACAAATGGGTCTGCCTTTGAAACGACCTCCAAAATCCAAAATCACTAAACCCCCACAACTCTTCCCCTTTCCCCGAAGTCTGAATTTGGGAGCCTTTTTGGGGTCGTGGCCAAATTTCGAAATAAATAAAACTAAATCCGGGGGATGGGAATAAATTTTCACTTCCACGCCAGCAATTTGCTAAAATCAAAAATTTCCCCCCTTTTTAAGGGGCCCCCCGGGCAGACAAACCATTTAGGGGGTCAAAATCCCCCGGGGCCTTTAAAGGGCCCTTTTTCCTAGACCAACTTTTGAACCCGGTTTTTCCCGGGGGACCAAAAAGGGGTTTTTGGGCCCCTGGGAAAAAGCGAGAGATTTCTTTGGGTTTGGCCCAAAAAATTTTTATTTTCAAATGAAAAATCTTAACCCCTTTTCCTACCTTATAAAAACTTTTCCCAATTTACAAAACCCCCGGTTTTTTGGAAAAGCCAAAAGAACCTTCACCTCATTTGGGCTGGTGGGGTTTCCCCCCAAATTTAAAATTTAAATTTTAAAACTTCCAAAGGGGAAGGAACAAGGGGGGCGGGGCCCCCCTTAATTTTTTAAAAAAATATTTTTTAGCGGCTACCTGTTTTCCCGGTTTCCCGGCATTGTAAATTTTCCCCTTTTAAAAGACAGACTGTGGATGCAGTTGGCACCGGGCGTTTTGGGCCCGGGTTTGGGTGATTGGGGGTCTCTGCCCCGGACCTTTTGGGCTTTTCTCTAAAGATTAATACCTACCCCACCACAAATTTTTTTCCCGTCAAACACAGACCCCCCAATTTTATTCCCCTAAGCAAACCGTACCCCAATTGACAGGTCCCGGTCCTCTCTTCCTCCTGACAATCCGAGGGTTTTTTCCCCCTTTGGGTTTAAACTCCAAACTAATTTCCCGGTGGCTCCAGGGTCCAACCGCGAGGTTCTTTTAAACCCCCCCCACGATTTGTCCTTCCCCCCTTCAACCTTTACCTGCCCCCCTGCGATCGTTCCTAAAAGCCCACTTTAAGTATACCAAACTTAACCTACTTTTAATTTTGTCAAACACTGATAAGCTTGGTAGGCCCAAAGGCCCCATTTGAGCAGGTGTGCTTGCTTTAAAAGCCACCACAAAAACCTTTTGTCTTTTCTTTAAAAATTCGGCCACCCCCCGGGATTCTCCCTTACCAAATTAAAATTTCCCCAAACTTGGGAGTCGGGGGCTGAAATCATCAATTTTCTCCGTCCCCAAAAGGCAATGTTTTACACTTAACCCCCAAACCCGTGATTGCCCCCGAATCTAAAAACCCTGTTTTAAAATTTCTACTTGGGTGGGCGAATTCCATATTTTTTTTACAAAAAGTGGGACCCCTCAGTCCCAGAACCTGCGGCCTGGGGGGCCACATAACACTATGCGCACATAAGGGGCATTGCCCTGCAAACACATTTCGGGGAGGGCGTACACACAGTCATACAAGAACTCGCAAACCCTCTCTACCCAGATCTCCTAAAGCTTCACTGCTATTTAGTTCACCATCAGTCTCGGGGTAAAAAAAGTCTCTATTGCGTCACCTTTTCAAGGGGCTAAAACAGTTATTCCGCGACTTTGAAATCCCCGACCCGGCACCTGATAAAGGGGTTTCCGAAAACTCTCTCTTTCCGCATGGAAAACTATTAGCCAGCACCACCCAGGCGATAGGGTTTTAGAAACATGGTTTTACAACACTTTCAAAAATTCCCCACTCTTAAACGCTCTCTCCTAATACTTATCGCCCTTTAAAATTTCCCTTCTCTCTCACTTAAATTTTTTTCCCGGGGTTGCGCCCTTTGTACCAGCCTGTCAGAGTCCTTCTATTTTGGTTTATTTTGGGGGGCGCCTTTCCCCCCCCCCCCCCTCCTTTTCCCTTTCCCTCTTTTCCCCCATTTTTTTCCCCTTTTTTTAGGTTTTGGGGGGGGTTCCCCTCCTTTAAAGGGAGTTTTCATTTAGTCTTTTCCCTTTTCTTTTTTGGTTGTACTATGTTTTTATCGTTCCTATTGACCCATTACGCACTGGTCAACTTTAAAAATATAGAATGCCTTTTACTTTCTAACTTTTTCAACGGATTGTTTTTAACATCTCTTGTTTTATAGGGCCCCAAGGCCCTTGGGTCTTATTTTTGGACATTTCATGTTAGAATTTTTCTGCCTTTTCATTCATTTTTCAGTAAAAAAAGTTTTTTGAATATGGAAAAAAAAAACTATTTTCTGGGTGCAGAGAGCCCGTGGGTATTTGAACATTGTCCATGCAAAATATCATAGGATGTGGGGATGGGAAATTTAAAAATGCTGTGAAAGTATGAAAATACAGAACGGTGCCACTCTTAGAATCGCTTCACACTTTACTTTTCTGGCAGGTAAGGGGCAAAACTGACCAAATAACTGAAGGGGAATGCACCCTGACAGGGTAATGCAGTGCCAGATGAAAAAAACCAAAACAGGGGCCAAGACCCCACTATCCCACTATAGCGTCAAAAAGCACACTTTTTTTACACCGTCATAGAAGTTTCCATAATTGTGACAAAAACCGTTCTGGAAATGCTGTCTTTAAACCCCCCCCCCCACCAAAAAAAAAAAAAAAAAAGAGGGGAAAGGGGGGTGTCGGCAGCAATTTTGTAAAATAACTTTTTTGTCTAAAAAACCTTTGAAATACAGCTTTTGTTTTTTTTCATATACAAAAACAACCCCTTTACAGGCGGGAAATATTTTTTTTTAAATTTCCCCTGCCCCAAGGGGGTTATTTTTTTCACTTAAAAAGGGGGAACCACCTTTAAAATACAGTTTGTGTATTTGTAAAATAAAACATCTAAAATTAAAAACAGTTTGTTTTTTTTTACATTTTTATAAAAAACAGTGTCAGACAGAGGGGGGCGGGCCCTTCACAGGGGGAAGGGCAGGGGCCCAAAAATGTTTCCTGGAGCAGGCACAGGTCGCGCACAGTAAGGATATGTCCCCACCCCGGGGTCCATCGGCGAGGCCAAGCAACCGGTGCCCATCTAGCAGCCGTGTTTGACCCCCCAAAGCCAACGGTTCTTAAATTGGTTGACGGTCCCCTTTAAAGTTTCCCCAATGACATCTGAAAACACCAGTCAAGATTTTGGGGGGGTTCGTCAGAAAAAAAACTTTTTTGTTGGCAGGGGCCTGGGGGGCAGGTCGGGGGGCCTTTTTGACCTGTCCTAAAACCCGCCTCTGTCCGTTCAGTTCCCACAGCCAGAGTTTTCACTATGGCTGGGGGTCTGTGCCACTATACTGGGGAGGACAAAACTATTTGGGGACAGTGAGCAGTAGTGGGCAGCAAAGGGGAGGGGGGGGACTTCCCCCTTCCTTTTTGGGCAAAAGGGGTTGGGGGCAAGTAGTGTTTGGGGAGAGTGGCATGGGAGGTTTTTGTTGCGACCCGTCGGGCCCTCTGTACCCAAGACTTTTGAGGGAGGACAGTGATGGGCAAACCTAATAAATTTACGATTTGGGGCCAATACATTTGGGAGCTGGGTGAAGCAAGGGCTTAAATCATCATTGCAGGAGAAGAAGGCGGAAGTTTGGGCCCATCAGGCAGGGGGGGGCGCCAAAAAAGTCAGTAGTGGGGCCCCGGGAGAAGCGGGGGGAAATTTTGCGACTTGGGGACCCAAAAACGGCCGGGGGTAGACCACCCCGCTTCGCAGGCCCCCTTTTCCAAACCCCCCAGAAATAGCAAGGGCAGGGTCCACCGGGGGGCGGGGGGTGCCCGGTACAGTCGGGTCAGTGGGAACCGGGTTGGTGGTGAAACCCCCAATTTCGGTGTGGGCAGTTTTTTCCCAAAGACACCGGGGGAAAGAAACATGGGTAAAAGGGTAAAAACCTTGGGGGGCAGAAAGTGAAGCGGGGCCAGGGACCTAAGGGTTGGGCCCCACCATGGCCTTTGCTTTTAAACATTTGCAGTGTCACCATCCAGGGGGCCTGGGAAAAAAAATGTTCAGGGTGGTGGTCCATCCTGCCACAGAAAACACCCAGTATAAACCCATGGGCCCCACATCCCTTTTTCGGGCGGGTCAAGGCCCCACCCCCCCTCTGCCAAAGCGACTTTTTCTGCCCTTTCCCATAAATCTACTTGCCCAGATGCCCTATCCTCGCCACTTAAACGCTTTTTTGCAGTTTGCTCACCGAGGCGATTGCCAGGGGACAGGAGGGCTGTTTCATCATTACATTCTTATTAAGCTCATAGATAGTTTTTTAAACTTTCCCTTTTTTGCTAAAAATCCCCTTTTCAAAGTAAACAGATATTTTTTCCCAAAAAGTTTTACTTGGAAAGGATTTCACTGCTGCTTTTAGCGCGAATTTTATCAAGAAACCAAAAAAATTCCTCTCTGGGAAAGTCTTTTTAAACAAATAATGCCTAGCAACCCTTTTGTAAAATACAGGAGGGCTTTGAGGTTTCAGCCAAAGCCATTTAGCCCAATTATGAATATCTGTGATTTTTAATAAAGTAGAAGATATTAAAAATGTTTTCTTTTCCCGTTAAAAAAGCCCGATTTTTTGTCCCAGACGGAAGGTGTGGGTCGTATCTCCCCGAGCTCCCGGGTGTCCAGCTGTTTAAAAATTTAAAATTTTTTTCGGGAAAGGAAAACATTTAATTGGATTTTAAAAGGGGTGGGGAAAAAAAGAAAAATTTTTTCCCTAATTTTATTTTTTTCATCTTGACATGTCCAGCCCCCTACGGCGCCCGAAGCTGTTCTCCTGATCAAAAATTGGGGTACTGCAGTTTCCCCCCTTTTTTAAGTGGAGAACTTGCGCCCTTCAAAAAACTGATAGCCCTTTTGCCGACTGAGGTTTGGAAAACCCCCAAGGGCATCATTTTTTTTTTCGAAAAAAAGGCCCGTACCAGCCCTGCAAAAATATGTAGAAAACAAGTTTGGGGCCATTTTTTGAACCTGTCGGGTTTTTCCAAAATGTACGGCACCTCTGATTTGTGGAGGGTGTAACTATTTGGGCAGGGGGGAAAAGTAGATTCCCTTATGGCCCCCTCCTTGGGGGGGGGGAATTGCTTCCCCGCCCAGCAACACCAAAAAACTTGGAAAGGGGGAAAGCCCCCTTTCCCCCTCCACGGGTTTTCAAAAATGCTTTATCCTACCCAATGTTGCCAAATTCTCCTCCAACAAATCCCGAGTTCAGTGCAGCGATATTTTTTAGGCTCCTACAGCATCCACATGTTTCAGGGCAAAGGTTTCTGTCACGCGTTCTACACCTTTGGGTTTTTTTGGGCGAAAAAAAGTCACATAGGGGAGGAACTGCTCCACATCATGGGAAAAACGAAATCGAATTCCTGGCTTCCCCCGTGACAACTGCAAATCGGGAACCCCTGGGGACAGACAATGGAAAAAAAATGGTTTCCCATGCTTGCGCCAAGGGGGGGAAGAGCCATGTGCCCTGCATGGCGCATGTGTTTAATCTGGTTTTCAAACGGTTCCTCAAGTATTCAACCCATCTGCAAGACATTCCAAAAATGGCAAGGAAACTTTGCATGTACTTCAGCCATTCCTACACCGTCAAGCACACCCTTCTTGAGCTGCAGCGGCAAAACGGCCTCCCCCAACATAGGATGATATGTGATGTTTCCACCCATTCCACCCGAATTCTAGCCTTCATATGTTTTACCGACTCTATAAACAGAGAAAGGCCATTGATGATTTCTTGATGATCCAAGCGGACAGGAGTACTCCCTTGTGTAATTTGGATGTCAGCCAGTGGCAGCTCACGCGTGACACCTGCCATTTGCTCAAGCCCTTTGAGAAGACCACGTTATTTGTCATTCACCTGGACTACGGGATCAGCAACGTGATTCCACTGCTTCATGTCCTGGAACATATGCTTCAAAATCTGTCTGGTCAGGGGACTGGAGACATGGCGACTACATCTTATGGCCACATGAGTCTGGTGGGGACTAAATTGGAGGAGGAGGAGGAGGAGGAGGACATTGGAGCACAAGCAATGTCTGGCAAAATTATGTTTTTTTTCTACCCAGGTGACAGGAGAGGAGGAGGAGGAGCAGGAGCAGCCGGAGGAGGTAGAGGGAGATGAGGAAGACAAGGCAGATGACCCCCAAGCATCATGGCAGTATACAGTGGAGATGGAGGCAGGGACTCCCTCAGAGTCACTTGTGCAGATGGCCCGCTGCATACTGATTTGCCTGGGTAGTGACAGCCGAATAGTCACCATCCAGCAGAGGGATGACTTCTGGCTCTCCACCAGAACAGTAAAGTGTCACAAATTTACTGTTTGGCCCAGAGAACAATATCCCAAACTAATCACCTGCCTGGAATGGACATGTGTGTATATAACAAATATACAAGCTGTATTTCAAAGGTGTATCACCTTATAGGTGAAAAAAGTAACTCTTTGGTGAAGAGAACAATATCCCAAAATAATAACCTGCCTGTAATAGAGATATGTGTATGTGAGGAATATACACACTGTTTTTCATAGATAGTTCACCACAATAAGGGAAAAAAGTAACTTTTTTGCACAGAGAGCAATATCCTAAAAGACAGAACTGGCTGTAATTGAGATGTGTGTATGTCAGAAATACACACACTGTATTTCAAAGATATTTCACCACAATAAGTGAAAAAAGTAACTCTTCGGCACAGAGAACAATATCCCAAAATAAAAAACGCTGGTTCAGGAACATGTGTGCATATGACACACACACACACACCACACACACACACACTGTGTAGTTGAAAGGTATTTCACCCCAGTAACTCAAAAATTGGAAGTATTTGGCACAGAGTGCAATCTAGTGCTGCTACAGAGTGATCCGTGTACATAAGAGACACAGTGGCAAGTGGCAGAATGTAAAATGGCTGGCCTATTTATAGGGCTGTGACATCACAGAAGCTGGCTGGCTGCTGATTGGCTGCATGTCTGCATGTCATGGCATTGAGGGCGTTCCTTTCTCTCTCACATAGTTCTTTGTCCCATTACACGCCATTGGGCCAGTTACCACGAGTCGCCAGGAAACTCGGCTCATCCCTAGTTATAAACATCATTCAAAGAACCTACGTTTCAAGAGTACCTAGCATCTCCACACAAAAATTTATAGTAGATGAAATTATGAGACTTTTCTCAAATACATGTCATTAGCAAATCAGAGGATTTCCCTCAATATTACAGGAGAACAGATTTAACTTTCACTTTCTAACTCAGGAGAGCCTTATCATGCTGTAGGAGATACCAACTGTGCTGGGGCAGCTGAGGGCATAGCTGCTTACACAGTTTAATCGGAGTCTATCACTACATTCAGTACAACAGGCACAGCACACTGAGGACATAGTGTGAGAGAGTCTACCTGTTGTTTCAGTATCCTTCTACATAGAAGACTGTAATCTATATTAGTCTGCTGCAGGTGTGCACTTGATGTAGACTTACAGGCTCCACCTTGCACAGTGGACTATCCCAGATCAGAAGCAGTTAATTTGATACAACTGTCAACATAGTGATCCACCAAGCTGTTATGTTCCGACTTGGCATGACTTCAGAGCTGTCTTAAAGGGCCAGCGCTTTATTTAAAAACTAAATTACAGGTGGAATACTTTGATTTTCTTAATGAAGCATATTTAAGGAAATGTTTGGATTTTAGTCTTCTGTTACGTCATGAGGTTTCTCTGAAGGTGATAGGCAAAATCAGCTACCATTTGCCATGTGTAATATGGTGTGTTAATATGTGGTGGAGAAGACTTCAAACCCTGAATCCAGTACCTGGATCAGGGTACACCACCACCTAGCTACAGCCCTGTGTAGGGTGCATTTAAATATTGTGTGGCATTAAAGGTATATTCCGGCAGACAAAGTCCGGCATACAAGTGTGCAATACACAGTAAAAACCTTCATTGTACAGTTATTAAATATTTTCATCAGTTATTATTACTAACTAATGGCTAAAGATTTCTTATTAACTTGTTGCCAAGGGATACGACCTGTAGTTTAGTTTTAGCTTTCTGGTCATGCATGCTAAGTTCCAGCACTAACAAGGTGAGTTATGTGTCTGTGAAGCAGGAGGGAAAGGGAAGTGCATGCAAGTTGTATGAGGAGGGAAAGGGGGGAAAACTTGTTCCACAGCAGCCAGCTGAATACAGGGGAGGTGAACAGCCCCGAATAGATGTCAGCAATGCATGATGGGAACTATAGTCTTCGATACACATTAGCTGCTACTGAACTCATGCCCACATTTGATGCACTGAGGAGGAGCACACAGGGATCAATAGTGAGAAAAATTATGTCAGCTATATGTGTTTTGGATGAAGGATTAGTGATATACTGTTACTGTGTGTTCATCGACACTACAGCCGTCTTTCAAGTTTATTGTCTGAACACCAGTATACCGTTTTAAGAAACAATAACACAATCATATAACTAGCATAGGGTTAACAATAAAACCTCATGGCAAGTAATAATTATGTACTGAAATTGAGATTTACAACCTCAAAGATTATTCACCAATTTAATATGTATTTGTGCAAACAGAAGCAAGGACTGATCATTGCACTGATAGAGAGTTCCCTTGTGTACATTACGATCATTATGTCAGCTTTGTGTATATCCCTGTGATTGTATCTGTGCTCTGGTTAATGACTGATAAGCACAAACAGTTCATATAACAAGACAAATAGTAAGAGACACAAATTTTACTAGAAATTTTAAGAGTTAGACCACCATCAATTACATATTACGGCACATGTAGGTGATATGTCATAAATATTTTTTATAGTAAACTCATCTTGAAAAGGCTACTTTTAAGCTTATTTTATAATGCAAAATCTATGATTTAGTATAGTGTATTTGTGATAATATTACACAATTTTTAGAGCTATACTGTAAGGGACGCCCTAGTCTTACCCTGGCTTACCATGCCTAAACAGAGAGATCGAGGGGTGGATATGACCCTTGCGGAGACTATCCTTAACATACTCCTTCATAGCCTCCCTCTCAGGTGCAGACAGATTATAAATGTGACCCGTAGGAAACTTAACGTTCCGAAGTAACTCAATAGTATAGTCATAAGGCCTATGAGGAGGAAGCATTTCACAGCCTGACTCAGAAAATACATTAGAAAAATTTTGGACAAAGTTATGTACAGATAGATTACTGGAGGAAATAGAGGACAAGGAAAGAGTTAAAGAATGATCGAGACACTTCGGGCTCCATCTCACAATATCAGCTTTTTCCCACTCAATTACAGGGTTGTGACCCCAAAACAATATCAACGGGTAGGTTATCAAGTATAAACAAGGACATTAACTCAGAATGCAAGGCTCCTACTTTAAAATTAACCAGCGAAGTATAGAACTTATAGTACCTTAGTTCTGGAAATTTGCTGTAGAACTGCAGTCAAGAAATGCATTAGCAGAAAGATTGCAACTGCTATACAACATACAGACAGGCAAAATTACTTTTTGAGACATACTGGCTATCGAGATCGATCGATAGCCTTCCCCTGAGTCACCTAGGTGCTGGAGTTTTTCTGGAATTGGATACTCTGGGCAGTCCCGGATAAAGTCCCTTTTTTTTCTGAAGGTTTTGCTGTCTCTGGAAGACAGTAGATCCCAGCTGCATCAGTTCCAAATCAACTTCCAATTCCTTGTTGGATATGGAGGGGGGAGAAGGTACCTCAAAATGTTCCCTTTGCACTCATGGAGGCGACGGTCAAGCTGAATAGTCAGCGTCATAAATTCTACCATGCCTTAAGGTTATGGATAACCATTCAACAGATCTTTAAGTGTCTCAGACAGCTTTTTCCGAAAAAGACATTGAAGTGCTAAGTCGTTCCGCTGTGAGGGTACCGACCAGCATCTCAACTCAGAGCAGTAGTCTTCCACTGGTCGCTGGAGAGACAGGAGGTTGGTTTCGGCTACCGATCTGACGTCTAGTTCATCATATAGGAGTCCCAAGGCCTAAAAAAAGGAATCATCGGACAGGAGTTTGGGAGAGTCCAGGTTCAAGGAGAAGGCCAAAGCTTGTGGAGTACTCTGAAGCAAAGAAATTATTAACTCCACATATTGCTCCTCGGGACCAGATGAATGGGGCCTAAGCCGGAAATACAACCTGCAACTCTCTCGGAAACTCACAAAAGTATTGCGGTCTCCAGAGAAACTGTCTTGGGTTCCACAGGTGGATATACTGACACGGCATCCCTGGAGGACGTAGACTCCTGCAACTGGACCCTTTGAGTGAGATCTTGAACTAGTTGCGTCAAGCCATGCATCTGGTTCACTAATGCTTTCATAGGTTCCATAGTCAGAAGGGGAAAAAAATACAGGCTGGTGATTCTGTAAGGGACGCTCTAGTCTTGCCCTTGCTTACCCTGCCTAAGCAGGGCAAGTGCCCCAAAAATGGCAACTCTGCACTCAAACCTCTTCCTGAGCTGTACCTAGTAAAACATGTGCCAAACAGACATAAGACAAACAAGGAACAGACGCCGCAGATAACAAATAAAGAACAGTTGTACGGGCTGAGATCAAAACAGGAGTATGTGAAGTACCCAAGGACAGAATGGAAGAGTAACCAGAAAGACCAGACAAAATCTAATAACCAGCAAACTGACACAGCAGATCAAAACAGGCAGCTATGACACAAAAAGCAATCACTAGCACAGAGTGGCAGACAGGAAGCGGTTTAAAACCCTTGCCCTAGCCAGGGATTGGTTTAAGTGCTTAACCCATTAAGCACCAAGCTGCACCCTGGCTTAGGCTGCAACAAAATCCTTAAAGGGCAAGTAGCACAGTCCTGACATACACCTTTGGCTATCTTGTATATAACTTCTTTGATACTGTTTATCTTTTATTATACTACCATGTTACTGTCAACTAGCTATCTTGTGTAAAAAATACTGTACTCTCTGTATAATTTGGTTTATATTTCTCACTATATGGGAAAAAATACTTTACTTTGTGAAAATATACATGCATGGGAAAGATGCTTTTACATTGCGTTGTCTTTTGTGAGTATTGTGCAATTTAGGAAAGCTGAACTACATAGCACTCATGCACACAGCAGAGCTGAAGTTACTGGATGTCCATACAGTATCTTACAGGCTCTGTTGGGCACATCTTGGGGTAAATGCTGCCTTAGATATAGAAACCAGTAGGACTTATCACAATTTATTTCTTGAATTTGCCAGAAAAAATCCTCTTCATGCCTTTGTATAAAATCGGAGACATTTGGACTTGTACTTTTATGAATTTTGTATTATGACTTTGTATAAATTTGTATAATGTTGTGAAGTTCATGAGCCTTATTCATACTTGCCCCACCCATGAATGTCCTCAGTTCACCAATTAAGGCCCATGATTCCCCAAAATCACTGCCCTATGTGTTTCAGTTTTCGGCAGATTTGGCATACATATTTTCCTTTTTTTATTTGTTAGGTATGTTAATAATGCAGTGACATTTACAGAAGAAAATGTTTAGAATTGGAGATACATTTTGTAGATTGAATCATAATGTATCCTCATTTTTTACTAAGAACAGAATTTTTTGCCTCTACTGTAACAGGGGATATTTGACAACTACACTTTTATTCCAGGCAATTTTTTCCTGCATATCTTTGTTTTGAATGCTCCTATTTACTCAGAAATGCAATAAGCCTTGCACACACTCTCTAAGGAGGATAGAGCCTAAAAAGAACTCTAATTTTTTCTTTGTTTGCAGGGCCTAATCTACATAACACAAACCAAAAAATATAGCAAAAGGCCTGCTGACAAGTGTGCATTGTGAAGCTCTTCTATGGCTATCTCGTTGACCACGGAATGATGCGCGGTTGAAGTGCAAGTATTTTCTACTATATTGGATACTTACTTTTATGTATGTTTATCAATAAATTTCTACTTTTCCTACGAGCTGACTACCCGGCTATGTTCTGAAGTTTAAAGTGAAGTGGAGTTGCGGAGCTCCTAAGCAGAGTAACTAGTGGCCAACATACGAACTCTACCTACCAGTTAGTATACGAACTGCTGACAAGTGTAACATAATGTAAATCTGGGGCTACATGTTGACATTTAGTTGCCTTAGAGTTACGATAGCATGGAGGCATGGCTATGACATGACCTAAATATTTCCCTGTGGGACATAAGGTGCACAGATTACAAATTTACAAAAAGTCAGATGTTTTGCAATGGCTAAAAGTTCGTCCATGGCCTTGTATTCCATAGGAAATTAGAAAATAGAGGCGTTGAGGTTGAATTTTGGTCATTATAATGACTCCATTTGACTGCAACTGGAATGTTGTAGGGTTTGTGTCAACAGGGTACCCATACTTAGCAATTCTCCTGTATCATCCTGAAGAAAAATGAGAGCTCTCCTGTAGTGTTGAGCGATTGCGTTGGCTATCGAGATCGATCGATAGTCGATAGTCGGCCGCTATCGATAAGGTTTTTCGATAGTGAGCGTCGATTATGAGCGATGACCATTAAAGTCTATGGGAGAGCAACAACACCTTCATTATTACACCCAAACAAGGCTGGAGAAGCTGAAATTAACATCCACAACAGTCAAATGGATACGTGCTACATCTTAGGCAACACACTTAGGTTATAAAAGTCACAGAAAAAAAGTCACAGACCATTCACTATCCCTGTCTTGTACCACAGCCTGACCCTTAAACCTGCATCACCCACAAATTGAAAAGTGCCAGAAGGCAGTATGATTTGAACCATCATCTTACTTGAACTTGACATTGAATATCCCTGTCCTGGGCCACAGCATGAGCCCCAAACCTGCATGACCCCCACATTTAAAAAGTGCCGGAAAAAGGAGTCTTTCAACCACCATTTTAGTTTCACTGGACATTGACTATACCGGCCCTGGCCACAGCATGAGCCCCAAACCTTCATGACCCCCACATTTAAAAAGTGCCGGAAAAAGGAGTCTTTCAACCACCATTTTAGTTTCACTGGACATTGACTATACCTGTCCTGGGCCCACAGCGGAGTTACAGTGGGGCGGTGAAGCCCAGGCTGGCGTCCGTCATCTATTAACACGCAGGTTAAAAATGCCCTGATAAACACAGCAACGAAAATTTGTCGTTCTGAAGCAGAGTGCGAAGCGGAAGTGTGAGAACTCCAGCCTTCCTCAGTACACAGTCAATACCTGGGTAGCGTTTGTCCCTCCGTATGAGTGTGGACCAATTGAGCTTCACTTGGAAATACTGGTGGTTAACGCTCCTGTTACACCCAGGTGCCCTTTATCTTGGCATTCTTTTTCTCATTTTACTCAACGTTCTGGAGGAAATGGTCCCCTGTACTTTGTTCTCTGTCTGTGCTCCATACCCCAAATGTCCTCTGAATAACCTACATCTGGTCAAGTTTTCCCCTGTACCTCCCTTGTACAATTCAGAGGAATTTTTTAAACAGCTATTTTGTACATGCAAGTTTTTAGTACTTTAATTCTAGAAAAACACATTTAAAATAGGATGGAATCCCACCATGTCTTTGTTTCTTTTTTTTTTCATTGTATTAAATGGGTTGTCTCAATACAGGGATTGATAGCTATTTTTAAAGATCTTGCAAATATAAGTCATTTGCAATATGGGGTCCATTAACAGTGCCCCTACCTATTCCCTGTTTCTAACAGCACCATCACCCTTGACCCACTCTTGACAATTGTGAAGAACAAATGTCTTTTTAGAAACAAAATTTTTTAGAATAGGACCTGTGAAATAGCTGCATGTCACAGCAAAATGCCCCAAAAATTCAAAGCATGACCCTTGAGCCACTTTGGACAATTGTGAAGAACAAATGTCTGTTAGAAACAACATTTTTTTAGAATAGGACCTCTAGTAAGCTGCATGTCACAGCAAAATGCCCCAAAAATTCAAAGCATGACCCTTGAGCCACTTGGTCAATTATGAAGAACAATGTCTGTTAGAAACAACATTTTTTTTAATGGGGGACCTGTAGTATTGCTGCATTTCAAAGCAGCATGACCCAAAAAATTATAAAAATGACTTCCCCAGCCACTTTTAAAAAATTTGTGAGGGAGAAATACCACTTAGAACCCACATTTCTGTTCCAAAGGACCATGATTATTGCTGTATCTCACAGCTACATGACCCCAAAAAAATTACAAAAAATGACTTCCAGCCACTATTAAAAATTGTTGAGGGATGAAATGCCACTTAGAAGCCACATTTCTGTTCCAAAGGACCATAATTATAGCTGTATCTACAGCAAAAATGACCTCAAAACTATTGACAATGCAAAAACTTTTAAAGATAAAGTGAGTAAATGGAATACGGTTTTTGTCATGAAACCTTGGTGTCTTTTACAGTCTCCTCACAGCAAAACCAGCAAAATGAACTGTTGGGAAAAGAGAAAAAAAAATTGCAGTAAGAAATGATAATTTTAAAAAAAAGTTTTCAAGAGGACCATTTCTGTTTGAAAATTAATGTGAACTAGACTGTCAACTAATCGGTGACCTCGGCAATTGGGGCCACAACATCATCAGAGATCCATGCCGATTAAATTTGATGAAAGTCAAACGATCCACATTATCTGTGGAAAGCCGGATGCGTTTGTCTGTAATGACTCCTCCAGCTGTGCTGAAGGTCCGCTCAGATATGACGCTGGCTGCTGGGCAGGACAACACCTCTATGGCGTGATGAGCCAGCTCGGGCCATTCGTCCATTTTGGATACCCAGAAGTCTATTGGGTCCGGAACACATGCAAAAACATCGGTGTTGAGACGCAGATAGTCGTGCACCATGATCTTAAGCTGATCTCTGTGTGTTGGATGTGTGCCCTGCATTGCATGCGTTGGTGAGGTGGTAAACAAAGATTGCCAGAGGTCACCCATTAGGCTTCTGCCCCCTTTGCCTGCTGCTGCCGCTACGCCTACTGGCACTCTACTGCTGTCCCGTCGCTGATGTTGTTCCACCGTGACATTTGGGGAGCGTGAAGCAGATGCAACAGATGTCTCCAGTTGATCAATCAGCAAGGTCTCCATTTCCTGCATTTTACTCTCTATTTGGGTGGGTGGAAGGAAAGTGCTGAGTTTTGTTTTGTACCGGGGATCCAGGAAGGTGGCCACCCAGTAACTGTTGTTCATTTTGATGGCCTTAATGCGAGGATCATGTTGGAGGAAATGGAGCATCCAAGCACTCATGTGAGAGATGGAGCCTTGATTTCCCAAGCCCTGGGTCGAGGGGCACTAGCAAACTGATCTTCCTCATCTTCCTCCTCCGCCTCAAATTCGCGCCAACCTCTTTCCAAGGCAGGGACGTCGGTAACATCGGTGTCTAGGAATTCCTCCTCCTCCTCCTCCTCCTCCTCCGCTGCCTCCGGCACAGCTTCAACACAGCCCTGACTTGCCTGAGATGATGCACCCGAGAGCTGATGCCCCCACCTTGCACTACCCTCTGGAACCCGAACCACTGCCTAGTGAAGACCGATGAAATTGTGAAAACTGTCGGGCCTTTTTGGATTTGACGGAGAGAAAGGCCCGTGTCCCACTGTGTCCCGTCTCCTCCTCCGTCGCTGGCAGACCTGTTTTTTCAGAGTGTCCAACATCGTTCAGAACTAAAATCACCACAATGGTCATGCTGAAAAGGGGCATTGTCCGCACTGACCATTTTGGTGGCTTCTTCAAAACTGGCAAGATGGTGCAGAGCTCTTTCACCTGCCTCCACTCTCGGTGGTTTCAACACCCCGAGGTCCGTACCGCTGCTTGTCAGGCCAATGTGTCACTTCGTACTGTGAATGGCATTGCGCTGCTGCCACAATTGCTGGAGCATGTGAGGGTGGAATTCCAGCGTGTTGCCACGTCAACAATGAGAGGGTTTGACGGGGAGGCCGAGCTGACGCTGCAACGCAGCCAGGCGGACGAAGCAGGGTTTCGAACGGCGAAGTGCGAACTCAGACCTCGAGCCTTCTTCAGCAGGCAGTCCAGACCCGTGGTAGCTCTTTAAAATTTCTGGACGACAAGGTTCATGACAAAGTGCCAGGCAAGGAATGTGCTCCAGCCTACCGAATCTTAAAGGGGAGCCAGCAGATTTCCCCGTTATCGCACACCACCTTGCCTGGCACAAGGTTTCTTGTCACCCAGCCAGCGCCCGGTCTCTTTGCTTAGCGCCGTCCACAGCTCCTTACCTGTGTGTGGACGGTCTCCAAGGCAGATTAATTTCAAAACGGCCTGGTGTCTCTGGGCACGTGATGCCACCAGAGGACCTTGGGGGAAAGAGCCCTGCACCATCCCTGCGGTTTTTAAGAGCGTGCGCCGAGCCTGAGAGCCACTGTCACCCCAGAGACATCCACCCAGCTCACCCAGTGAGCTGTCACAGAGATATAGCGGCCTTGGCCGTGCTTACTAGTCCATGTGTCGGTGGTGAGATGGCTTTTCCGGACACAGATGCAGACAACGCGCTTGAAATTTTTGATTTACACGTTTGGGTGGCCAGGCAGGGACACTTTTCTGGCAAAGAAATGCCCGCTCGGCATCTGGTATTTTTGGGGGAGGCGAGGGGCCCTGACGTGGCGGAACCCATCTGTGTCCACCAGACGAAAGGCAACATTTTCAAGGCCAAAAGCCTGGCAATGCCACATTCAGGCTTTTGGGTTTGGGATGGTTTGGGTTAAAGTGTTTTTTTCTGCTCCCAAACCTGGAAGACAGAAGGCTGGCTGCTAGACTGGCCGCTGTACGGCGTGCAGGTCGTCAAACTGGCGGAAGGGGAAGAGGGTAGGAGGGTCTCTGGTGGTGCTGGTGGTACTCGGCGACGGTGGAGGCTGAAGCGGAGGCTGATCCCTGATCATGACTCTGAAGACATGGGCAGCTGAGGAACGCTTGGTGTTGGCGGAGGAGTTGGAGACAGAGGGTGTGACAGTGGTTGGAGGCCCGGCATCGGTCTGGCCTTTTTTGGCCAAGTGTTCCCTCCATTTCAACTCATGCATTCGCTGCATGTGACTAGACATGTTGGTGGTTAACCACTTAAGGTTCTTGCCTCTACTTATGCGTTTTACGCAAAGGCGGCATATGACATCGCTGGGTGAATCAGAGGTTTGCTCAAAGAAGGCCCAGGCTTGAGAGGTCCTGGACCTTTTTGACGGCGGATAAGCGAGGGGCGGGGGTTTGGGGCTGACCGTGGCTGGCGGAAAACATATCAGCGGACTTCTGCGACCGCCCTCTCCCTTTTTGTGGCGGGACCCGTATTGACACTACCCCATCGTCTTCCTCCTCGTCCACTGATGAAGCGCTCACAAACAAATTCTGCGGAAAAGACCAGGGTGGGTCCGCACTGTCGTCATCATCATTTATCAACACAGATGATTGGTCTCCTGACTTTCTGCATACAGAAACTGCGGGGGACAAGCAAGGGGCACAGCAAAGCGATGCCGACCGCCCCGGATTTTTGCCGATTGACCGCTTCCTTCACCTCCTCTGATGGCATCAGTAACTGGGCGTCAGAGCAGACTAAATCATCCTCTTTGATCTTATAAAATGCCATCTGACCCCAACCCCCTTTTGTCATCAAAGAGGTCTTCAGAAGATGGATTATCCACAGTGGTGGGTACACGAGTTGACATTTGGGCTGCTTCATGTTGGACGGATGCTGATGATGCTGATGACGACATTTGTGGCCGTGACTGCGAGGAAGAGGAGGTAAGACTGCTAGATGCAGGTTGCATTAACCACTGAAGGACAGAAATTTGGGGACGATGTTCGTTACTTAGATTCACAGGGCCCTGACCCCGCGATGACAGGGTGACGGTCCTGCAACTGACGATCCGCTGGCATGCGTGTTGTCGCCAGCACTGGAAGGGGCACCTTCTCTCGTACCTTACCTCCATGTGCTACCCCCCTCTTTGCTCGCTTACCACCTGCATTTCGCTCCATGTTTTAGAAACATAAAAATTAGAGAAGGTATGGAATAGTTTTGGAAAGTCTCTTATTAAAAGACGGCAAATCACAGCTATTCTCAAATCCCTCTAATCAAAACAAAATTGCTGGATTCAAATTTAACTGCAATGTGTCTATCAAAAAATCTGGCCTGGCAAAAAGTCAAAAAAACACGTTATCTGTTTATGTTTTGGTATAATAAACGGTATTTTTTTTGCACCTTTCAATTCACCTGTGGGGAATATAGAATTGCTGTTTTAAGATTTACGTAGATGCTGCGTCAATGAACAATGCTGGGTGTGCAAAAGTCAAAAAACACGAAATTTATGTTTTGGTATAATAAACGATATGTTTTGCACCTTTCAATTCACCTGTGGTGAATATAGAATTGCTGTTTTAAGATTTACGTAGATTTCTGCGTCAATGAACAATGCTGGGTGTGCAAAAGTCAAAAAACACATAACTGTTATGTTTTGGTATAATAAACGATATTTTTTTGCACCTTTCAATTCACCTGTGGTGAATAATAGAATTGCTGTTTTATGTTTTAGGTGGATGCTTCTTTAATGAACAATGCTGGGTGTGCAAAAGTAAAAAAACACGTAACTGTTATGTTTTGATTAATAATAAACGGTATTTTTTGCACCTTTCAATTCACCCGTGGTGAATATAGAATTGCTGTTTTAAGATTTACGTAGATGCTGCGTCAATGAAAAAGTGCTGGGTGCGCAAAAGTAAAAAAACACGTAACTGTTATGTTTTGGTATAATAAACGATATATTGCACCTTTCAATTCACCTGTGGGGAATATAGAATTGCTGTTTTAAGATTTACGTAGATGCTGCATCAATGAACAATGCTGGGGTGTGCAAAAGTCAAAAAACACGTAACTGTTATGTTTTGATATAAAAACGTATTTTTTTCACCTTTCAATTCACCTGTGGTGAATTTTAGAATTGCTGTTTTAAGATTTACGTAGATGTTGCGTCAATGAACAATGCTGGGTGCGCAAAAGTCAAAAAACACGTAACTGTGATGTTTTCGTACGATACACTTATTTTTGGCAACAAACAACCTGTGCTGACTACAAGATTGCTGGATTGTAATTTAAAATGCAAGGTGGATATATCAACAGCACAGGTGTAATGGGTAAAATTGAAAATGAACACCTATCTGAAATGTATACTGATAATAAAAGTGGAGTTTTGCAGCTGGAGTTACTAGAAATGATGTGTATCCAATAAAAGTTCAGGCTGCCCAATATCCTGGAAATATAATAGCAATAATAGCAAACTGTTAATAATAAAGATATTCCACTACAATGTCTACACTAAGTCTTGGTGAACTTTATCCAGTGTTCTTTATAGATAGAGCTTGTCTGTGTTCGCCCGCGACCCCCCCCCCCCGCTCCCACCGCCGTGAATTTACAGCGTAGATGCTGCTTTAAAATTCTCTAGCTAACTACATAAAATGTTCAAATCTCTAATCTAACTAAATTGGAAGGATCACAGCTAATAGTAGAGGTTTCTCTGTGCAGAAATAGACTAATTTCGCTGAGCTGTTTGGCCACAGGCAGAGCGCAGGTCCTATACCTATGAGACGCTGAGAGACACTGAGGCTGAAACAGGAAACGCTGTTCTATGTAAAACGGGGTCATGTGATTTTTCCACCCAATCGCAACCATACACATCCCAGTCATGACGTCGCACATACATCTCACCCTGCTCTATTCTGTAATCTGATTTGCTGGCCGCCAAAATTACAGGAAGCGCCGAAAAAGGCGCGATCTTAATAGATGATGCACAGATTTTAACCTTAATTATCGCATGATCTGGAAATTTCGATCACCATAAAAACCTTGCCGATTTCAACTTTGTCGATAAAAATCGCTCAACACTACTCTCCTGGTGTCCTAGGAGAGTTGGCAAGTCTCCCATGCCAGATGGATGGTGCAGGCTCAGTGCCATGCACAGCAGGAGTCGACTGTTATGCACAGCTGTGCTCCCACTGCAGCACCTGGAATTTGAGCAGGCTATGATATTGGCCACTTAACTCCCTAGCTGTCATGGTCAGTAGAAGCTACAGCATCTAGGTGGTTATCGGAGGGAGGGAGCTCTCTTTATCTAACCATTGGCACCATGCAAACATAATTGGCCTCCGAATCTGCTATTCATGAAGCCTGTTAGACTTTATGCATTGATGCCTAGAAATGCCTTCAATGTATTTCTATGTATGATAATAGCAATCAAATGATCTCATAATGGTGTCCCATAGTAGGATAAGGAGAAAAATAAAAAAAAAATGTTAAAAAATATATAAAATTTTTTTTAATGGAACAAACACAAAACCTTGTTTCCCCAATAAAAGGTTTTTCCCAACTATAAAATAAAACGGTACAAATACTATAGGTTCTGCTGTGTTCATAGTGATCCAATCTATACAATTATGATAATATTTAATTCATACTTGCTGTTCAAACTGTGCTGTTTGCCTTATGGGTATCATATCTGCAATCTCTATACTCTGCATAAAGTTGTTTTAATTGCATGAAAATAAACATGAAGTGATTTTAAAGAAAGCTGCAATCTTCTGGTTTTCACGGTGATAGCCTGCAAGCTGGAGCATTCATATTATAAATTTTTTTTCTTATTTTA